>NDGM011041951.1:0-19599 GCA_002564305.1 Octomys mimax | reverse complement strand
GCGCATGCACAGCAGCCTCCCTGGAGCCCGCTCCTCCAGGCGGGAGGCCTGCTCCAACCGACTTCCCAGTGGCGCCAGCTCCTCCGAGCTCTGCATGTCCGCCGGTTTTTTAATTTCTTCTTTTTCTTAAAGAAAAACAAGGATACTTAAACTTTTGGATCAGGGTGATGTTTATAAAAAACAGGCACAAGGTCCCAAATGCTATAAGCTCTCTCTCCCACTCTCCCCAGCCTCAGTTTCCTCTATTGTTACTACCTCGCATTAGTGTGGCAGGTTTGTTACCACTGATGACCAAATACAGACACATTATGAGTGATTGAAGCTCACATTTTATTTTGATATACTAAAAAAATTTTTTTTGAATTCATCCCAAGGGATTTGAGTCTTTTGGTGGAATTCCTGCACATTCCTACATAAACAGGAGACTAAGGACTCACATTTCACCAACTATTTGCTTGTCTTTTTATTTTTTTATTTATTTATTTTGGGGGGGGGAGACAGGGGTCTCACTCTTTAGCCCAGGCAGGCCTTGAACTGACAGTGATCCTCCTGCCTCAGCCTCCCCAGTGCTGGGATAACAAGCATGCATCACCATGCCAAGGCAAGATGACCCACCTCCATCAAAGCCTGGGGGTGAGGAGGAAAACTGGGCGTTCCCACCACGGGCTGGACAGGCCTTGCTGGTTCCATCGCTGATGCCTGACATGACATAGAAACTCAACAACAAGAAAGATGCAAAGCCAGAGCCAAAACCCTGCTGTGCTGGCTCTGGCCACCAGCATCACCAATATAGTTGCTCAGTGACAAAATATGGCACCAAACACAAGTGGGTGTCCCTCTTGGGGGGTCACCCGCAGAGCCCGCCCATTCTCCCTCTCATCCTCCAGCTGTGGCTGCTCCCATACCCGGAAAGCCACTGGGAGCCTCTGCACAGGACCGCCCTCCCCTCCCCTCTGCTCTCAGGTGGGCAGCATGTCCTCAGGGATCACAGAACTGGTGCGGCTCAGAGCCTGGGGACACACTCAGGAGGCTCCCCAACTGCAAGCTCTGTGTGACAGCAGTCATGCAGGCTGAGCACAGGCCAGACTGCAAGGAGCCCGGCTCGGGATCAAAAGCTGCTTTAGGCCTGGACTTGTGCTTACAGAGGAAGCCAGCATCTTTTTGGGCATTCCAGCCCTGCTTCTGGCTCCCCAGCAATAGTTGGATCAGAACTGATGCCTGCAGACCTCACCAGAGAGGGGCTGTCCTGGCAGACGCTGTGGGTACCAGGCCCTCTGGGAGGCTCAGTCAGTACAGGAATAAGGCTGAGTGATGCTGGCCTAGAACCCTGGCTACTCCAGAGGCTATGCCAGGAAGACACCATCAGCCATGGGACGCTACCTCAGAGCAAGATCCTAGCTCAAAAAATGGAAATAAATGGATAAAGGACCCATCCCCATTTGGACAGAGAACCAGTCTTGGCAGGCTCAGAGGCCAGACAAGGGCTTCTCCCCAGGGCCCTAAGACGCAGGCAAGTCCCTAAGAGAGGATGCGCAAGGCAAGGGAGGGGTTGTGGGCTCTGCCTACCCCCTTCCTGGGCTGTTGCTTCACACTTCCGCAGGTGTTAAACTAAGGAGAACAGCTTCCTGGGCTGCTCTTTATCTGTGTTGTACGCTGGAATACAATTGCTCTGACAGGCAAAATGAGCAGCGGCCCACGGTGGCCGAGGAGGCCCCTCACACATGTATTCGTTTCCAGACTGGATGGCTTGTTCTAGCATTTTTGCCTTCAGACTGTGCAAGGACAAGGCACTGCTTCAGCATCTAGCCACAGAAGTGGCTCTGAGACTTTATTTCACCTCCCCCTCTCGAAACACCTCATGTTTTTAATGATTAGAAGTGTTACAAAGTGTTGGATCAATTAAATTCAGGGGAATCTGAGCAAAGTAAGCACAGCTGAAGCAACTCATACGTCGGACACCCCCAGAGCAGGTTCTGAGAACTCCAACAACTGCTCGGGCAGCACACACAAGAAGCCAGCAGCAAGGTACAGAGAACAGCCGGGCAGCCGGGCAGCCAGTCACAGCTGAATCCCGGTGTCTCCAGCCAGGTCAGTCCACGAACTACAAGGCCTGCTGCCTCGGCCAGCGCTCCGAGACTGGGCTTAAATGCATGCGCATCTGCGCTCCATCGCAACCCGCAGCCTCACAAGGAATCTGACTGAACAGAAGTGACCCAACACAGAAGGCTAAGGCTTGCCATTCTGATAGGTGGGCCACAAACCAATGTAATCTCTAAACACTAAGGATTTTCCTGGAATTGTGAAATGGTTGCATAACTAGGATTCATATCACAGGCACAAGACCACGCCTTGTACTGAATGACTGCCTTCATAAATATGCCCACCAAAATTAGTTATAGTTCTTAACGTAAGCTCATTAAAAGTTGACTTTGTTTTAATGCAATACTTAATGTTTAATTATTTCCTGGGTTGTACCGAAAACATAACATTTCTGCAAAACTATTCCAAAGTCCAATCACCCAAGCTCTGTGGACTTCTAGGGAATTCTATTTTAATATTACAAAAGATATGTTACTGTGTAAAACAGCTGACCGAAGTTTTATGTATGCATAAGAACTGAAATGAAATCCAGAAGCAAGGGTACATTATAGGATAATAACATAACCTTTGAGAGTTAAAGGCCGTTTTTCCTTGGGAAGAGAGTATCTTGGGCTGAGGTGGACAGACGCTTTGCAAAGAGAACTGGAAGTAACTGACGCTGCGCTGGAGCAACGGCGCAGGCCGCGTCCCTGCTGGTCTTCTCTCCGGCATGCTCTCCAGATCGCTCTCACCTGCTTGTGGGCGGACCTGGGGCCGCCTCGGCCTTCTCCCACACTCCGGCCCCAGCTGTCTTCTCATTGGGTCTCTGGTGCGCCTACCCTAGTGTGGTGGCATTTTCTCTTTTAAAGCAGCCACGCTTAGTCTTGCCAAAGGACTTCCCTGGGGTTGCTACGGAGCAACTCTTTCTTTTCCCCCAACTCATACTCCATTACTTTTCTTGATAGCATGACGCTGTAAACTGCTTGTATTAAATGTCAGCAGACACAGGTGAGACCCTGTGGGGCTGGCTCCTCTAGACACGTGCTTCCCAGGGGCCTGCTTTCCACTTGGCGGTTCCGCAGGATTGCAGAGCACCGCTCCACGGTGTTTGTTAGACACCTTCTCGTGGGACGCGAGGAGTTCCTGATTTGAAACTTGCTAGCACCTTTCTGGTGCTATGACAAAGCACCTGAGATAATCAGCTGCAGAGACCAGAAGATACATTTCGGCTGAAGGCTGCATAGTCCTCAGTGCCCATCAGGGGCTCCTTTGTTCTGGGGTCCTAACAAGGCGCCAGGCCCAGGCAGAAGCAGGCAGGCCCAAGGCTGCTGCTCTCAGGGCCCCCAGGAAGGCGCGGGCAGGCCCCAGCACACGCCAGCTCACACTCAGGGCCCAAGTTTCTTCTGGGGCCAGCCCTGCCCTGCGTCACCACTGAGTGGTGGTGGAGACTGAAAAGGACCAGCGCCCCTCTCTTAAGGAAGACTGATACAGTGACAATGCAAACCACTACAGGGGAACAGCAAGGTGTTTGCTCTGAAAACCCCTTCATCATTTTGTAAGAAGAAAAAAAAAAATTAAAGCATCTTTACTAAGTAAAAATCCCTAAAATATTACAAAATATACCTTCCATGGTCTTCCAATACATAGCCCACTTTTAAGAGAAAAATATAAGTATACTGAGGTACAAAACAATACTGAAAACGCTCCTCTGGAAAGATTCGGTTCAAACATACATGGCTTGCTTAATGCAAGTTTTCTTCCCTTATAACGCTGAACTTGTTTTCACTGATATTGTTTTATGTTCTAAAATTAATATATCATTCATGAACTGTGCTCATGTCCTAATATGATGTACAAAAGAAATAGAAAAGAATAATCTGAGTAAAAATGTACAATTTGGATTGCTTCAAAAAAAACCTCAGAATATATTAAACTGCATATTTGATTTACTATTTAAAGAAATAATCATTTGGATTTCACGGTCCATTGAAATAAGCAAAAGAACATGGCCTTCTACTAAAAATAAAGAAATGTAGATTTAAGCCTTATTAAGAAACGGAGACTTTCCAGTGCTGGATTTCTTCCACGCCACGCCACTATGTAAAGTTTTATTTTATAAAGTATGACTCAAGCAAAACAAAGCCCAAGCACTTGGAAGGGAATAGGAGAAGCTGTGCATGCGGCTTTACTCGGGAACACCCCACCTCACGGTTTCGGAAAAACTATGTCTCTGCTCATGCAATGGAATGCATCTATTTTCAGATAATAAATCTATATTTCAATTTTATAACATACCATAGTAAAAATATTTCTAAGCAATATGAAGGAATCATTCTACCTACCCAGAAAGTTAAGTTCGCCCTCCATTTTCTTTCAACCCAAATATGAAGAGCATATTCATATTTCATGCCTGAAAGGTAAAGATCACACATGGAGGAACTCTTTTTCGGGCCAGCGAGATAACTCAGCCGACGAAAGCACCTGCTTAGGTGAGCGCAAGGACGGAGGTTCAATCCCCAGCACCACACGCCAAGCCAGCCCCGCCCCTGGGTGGGCTGAGCCAGCCACCGAGGCCAGGTGTCACGGTGCATGCCTGTAATCCCAGGGCTGGTGAGGCTGAAAACAGGAGGATCCCCACAGTCTGAGCTGTGTAGTGAGACCCTGTAACAACCAAATACATTAAAAGAGAAAAGGATTCTCCTAAAATACTAAACTAAGGAATGGCAGGCTGTGCCTCCCCCGGAGCCCCTTCGCCTTCCGAGTGTGATCGATCTGCAGATGAGTCATGCGTGGGGAAGCCAGGCAGGGCGCCCACCAGGCCATGTGCAGTGAACACGAAAGCAAGCACAGAAGTGACCACACTCACACATGCACACACGCGCACAGCTCCCCACGGAACATGCCTCTCCCACACATACTGCTGTTAGGAAAGAGGAAGTGAAAACCAAGAAAAAAGCGAAAGAACACAGAGGCTCCGTCCACCATTTCCCACGCTGAGGAATAATTTCTTCCATTCCCAAGATGATTCAAGTTGACAAATTGGGTTTTTTGGTTGCTTAGCTTCCTGACCTCACGAAGTCCATTTTCTGACTTCTGTCTCCTCCAGCTGCTGACAGGCCAGTGCCACCAACCTTCGTAATAAAACCTTGGCAGGGCTGGGATTAGGAGGAAACTGTAACAACAGCAGGAGAATTAGATGTGAAGCCTGCCCCACTCTTAAGGCCATGTCTTGTCTCTACTAGAAAACAAACAGCTCTCTGGAAGGAGGCCAGGCTGACCCAGTCCCCCGGGGCTGGAGCCACAGAGCATTTCCTGGGGAAAACATTGGGGACTCTGCTTGCCCAGGAGACACTCTTCAACGCCGGATGCAGTTTAGAGTCCCACTCCACTTGGGAGCAATTTTTCTCACCAACAAATACTCCATTTTCATCCCTTCCCAGCACAGTAGCAACTAGCATGGCTATTCCTTTTTTCCTCGACTGTTTGGGGCAATACTGACCACAGAAGGCTAAAAGTCAGATGCCTCTGCACCCTGTGTGGCCACTGACCCTTTGCGTGTCCTCCTCATCCTCGAGTGCCAGGAACACGGAGTCAGACATGGGGCTGCCATCCCTTCGGCCTGCCCTCTCCATGCCTCAGTATTCCCATCTATAAAGTGGGCAGATGAAGGGGAAGGTAACTAGACAGTACATAAAGCTCAATACTGGCTGGACTGAGAGTGAGCAGTCAGTACAAATTTCACCAATGTTTTACTGCCCCATTCTCCTGATTGTGACGAAGAAGAAGAAGGAGAAGGAGAAGGAGAAGGAGAAGAAGAAGAAGAAGAAGAAAAGAAAGGAAGAAAGAGAAAATCTTCCATGTTTAAAGTTACCTTTATTCAATCACTGTGTTCTCAGCATCATGTTAAATTCTGTAGGATTAATGTCATCATGCATCAGACAGGAGCCCAGCTTTGGGGAACGGGCCACCTCTGAGCATACACACTGTCCCTCCGGTGCACATGTGCTACAGTCAAAGTAAACACGCCTGCGTTACAAACATCTGGATCCGGTACCAGCGTGGGAACCTGCGCTTCCTGTGGAGCCAGAGAACTTAAGCAGCCCACTGCCCCCATCACAGTCACATTTTGGTTTGTAGTTCCAGGTTTACCAAGGCTTTTGTCTTGCCTTTTATCGGCTCACACTGATTTCTGACCACACTTATAACAACTTTCCAAGAATGGCTGGGCCAAAGCAAATGTAAGATTTAAATGTGTACAGATAGTTACCGTATTTATGTCACATTAGGAGACAAATCTAGTAGCTGCAAGAAAATTTATCTAAGAATTAACTTCAGGCTTCCAAATTCATACCTTATAGTGAGAATCCATCCCCCACTGATAGGAGGGAGAATTGCTGCATTTTGACCTGATGAGTTTTGATTGGAGTTCTGCTGCTTGCTCGGAAGGCACCTAGCACACACGGACCTGTGCGCTTCCCTGGGCCTCAGGGTCCTAGACATCACAAGACTCCTTACCAAAGATGAGCTCCGAAGCTCCTGCTAAGCAATCATTGCATTATGTAAATACCAGATCATTTGAGACAGCACAGATATGTGTAATTAATTCTTTCCCTCCGAAGGGCCAGCCAAATGGCTCAGCGGATTAAAGCACCTGCTGAGATGGCAATTGAGACTGGGCGTGGTGGTGCTCGCCTGTAATCCCAGCTCTTGGGAGGGTGTAAACAGGCGGATCACTATGAGTCCGATTTAGTAGTGAGACCCTGAACACCCTGTAGATCCTTCCCCAAAATACAGAAAAAAAAAAAAAAAAAAAAAAAAATCTCTCCCTCGGCCCCTTGAAGCTTCTTTCCACAGTGAGTTCTGGTTTTCTGCCTGTCTGTACTGGCACAGGGGAGAAACCCAAGAGGTAATCATGGCAGTAAGGTAGGTGGTACTTGCCGTGCCCTGCAAGAAGAGAGACCCGTTTCCTGTATCACCTCCCCCTTTTCACTACCTGTCACTAGCCATCATCTCTCCTTTCTACCATTTTCTTCAGCTACAGCTGCTCTCAACCTCAAATCTCCTACCAAATAAGCAAACCACCTGCAAAGACCAGCTCGGCGCTACCTCTGAGAGCAGCTGGGGTCAAGTAGAACACAGCATCTGCAAACATGGCTTCCTAGTTCACCAGCTTGCTAAGACATCGCGGCCTTCTTTGGGTAAGTTTTCAAGCTGAGAAAAACTCAAGCTAGAAAGAAAACTAATACAGAAATACATTCTATTTGCATACTAGAAATGAGCTGATGGAAACGCAGCAGGGACCCTGCGTGTGCTCCAGTGTGAGGCTAGGATCCGCTGGCTCCCCGTAGAAGGGAAGTGCGGGAGTGGAGTGCATGGCCCACAGTGCTGAGACATGCCTCGTTGAAGTCCACCACCCAGAAACAAAAGAAACCCACAAAGCAGCACACTGACTTCCGTTTTGGGGAAACAGACACAGTTAAGCTTCTTTGAGATGATCCATTTTTCCATCGTGAAGAAAAGAAACTCTGTCCACTGCTGCCTCAGAACTCGATTTCTCTTTATTTGTAAATAATGTGTTACGGATATTCCTTGCACCAAGTAATCAACTCAAAAGGAAATCATTTTCTAAAAGACCAATAAGAAATGAACCTGCATTACTGACTATCCCAGTCAGGATCAAGAATAAAAAGTAATATCAACAGACTCAAGCATATCTGTTAATGAATCTAAAATTAACATAAGAATCAACCTTATAATAATTAATGAAAGCATAAAAATTACAGTCCTAACTTAAATTAGTTAATGCCCTAATGTAACGTTCACTTCCTGGGTTTGCCTCAGATGATAGTCAACCTAATATTCTGAACCTTAAAAATAAACTTAAAATCATTAAAAGACCAGAGTAGACATAAAATGTTTATTTTTCAAGTACATGTAATTACAGCAATATGTTCAGAAAATTACAAACCACTGAGGTTTATACAACATGAGATATAACATAGAGCAGGTCGAAAGACTGACAGCTAATGTCAAAAGCTGCCAACTGCTTTAGGTCTAAAACCTTAGTCTTGCTAGCACATTGTCTTTTGCCAAAGTCTTGGCTCTAGGACACAACATTAAGAGTATAAATGTAAAAACAAAACATTAAAAGTATAAATTATAAAATCAAACAAACTAGATCAACTGCAAAAAGACAAAATCATAAAATGTTCAACTCTGTCTTCCAGCAGAATTTCCTTTAGACAGAATGCTCGAATCTTAACACCAATAGTAATTGTCTTAGTTACTCTTTTCTCAGTGCTTAGACTCAGATTTCCAACACTCAGAATTAAGGAAAGAAGGGTTCATTTGGCTGAAGTTAGCAGAGGTTTCAGTTCATATTCGGCTGGCTCCAAGACATAGAGGCACACGACGGAGGGCAGCAGTTCATAGAGGCAGAAAACAGCAAAGAGCTCAGGAGGAGCAGCAGCCGCGGCGCCGGCAGGCTCGCTCCCTCCCCACTCTGCACTCCACTGTCCACCCCCGGGGCAGGTGGAGCGCTCACGCCCGTCTCGCAGCATCGGATCTCGGGTTAATCACAAACTCTCGCAGCTGCCCCAGTGACTGCATGAGGCTCCGGGGGAACACCTGCATAACCGTGCCAGTAATATTATCTAACATTACTCTGGTCCCCTTTCTACTAACCCACTTCGCTGGTGTTTCAAGGAAAGGAAAGTACCTGGGCGCTCAGCAGGACCAGGGAACACACCTCTGTCAGGCTCACACTGCCTGGCCCTCGGCTTTTCCATTTGGCTGAACAAGTATGTTTTCACGGAAGAGCCACAGTGTGGCTTCAGCACCGAAAACTTTAAATACCAGGTTTCCTGGCAAAAGCTGAGAGTAGTCCTTCATGCTTAAATTTACATGACTATAATATAACGCCAAGGTTAGTGGAAACACAAAGTTGGATTCCTGAACACTGATCTGATTCATCGGTAGAATTATCTGTTAACATAATGGAAAGCACGAGGGAAAGTGAAGAGCAGCGAACACCCTGCTCTGAGGCGGCTCATGGGCTGCACAGAACTTAACAAAGCACTCGGCACCGAAACTGCAGCCGCCCTCCTCACACGTCCCCCTTGTGCATAAACGCCTGAAGTCCCTTCCAAGATTTCTCCACACGCACACCCTTGATTAACAGCCTGTTAGCCATACGTAGTGAGACCCTGGAGACTCTGTAATAAAAACATTTTTAAAAAGACCCTATTAGCCAGCTGAAGTAGAAAAATTAAGTTTGAGCCCAGCCCCCAGCGGCTTAGCAAGACCCTGCCTCAAAAAAAGAAAACAAAAAGGTTGCTAGGTTCAATCCTCAGTACCACAAAAATTAAATTAAAAATGTACCATATCCCTCCATGAAAATTTTTAACAGAGTAAAAGAATATAAAGTCTGTCATGAAGCACACACACAAAAACACACCACTGAGGACACAGGCAGAGCCAGGCACACCGCACAGGTGTGTCCTAAACATCTGGTGCAAGAGCAAACGCGTGAGGCGGGCACAGAGATGACGGCCACTGCTGCCGCGGCGCCCGCCCTCTGCGGAGGACCCTGTCCTGTGTAACCGCTAGGAAAGCACTGCTGGCATTTAGGATCTTTTTTGTCTTGATTTGGAAGACCCCTGATGCTCAAAAGAAATGGAATAGGAGAAGGCCAAACCTGAACACACCAAAATCTTATTCTGAATAATGTCAAAAGGAAGGTAAGTCAAATTTTCTTGTGTTTGACAAAACTACATCATATTAACTTAATTACACACGCACGAATGCATCTAACTGTAACATAAACTCGGTGGCGGGAGCCCACAGCTGCCCATTTGTATGGCTTTCCCTTTCCCTTAGTGCGATGTCCTCGCTCCAAACCTCCAATCCCGCCCCCTCTTTTGTAGTACTGAGAATGGGCACCCCAGGATGTCATGTCATGCCCAAGAGACAAGGGACCCATGATGGCATGTCTCCAGTCCAGAGTCCATTTATTTAAAACCCAGCATCTCACAAGGCCATGCTCAAAAGGCAGCTTGTGCTCGTAAGTCCTCGGGGCTCTCACCCCTGAGTGCGCAGTGTGGCATGCCCCTCCTCTCCTGCTCCACGAGGACAGCAGCGTGGCATGCCCCTCCTCTCCTGCTCCACGAGGACAGCAGCGTGGTGAGCCCCTCCTCTCCTGCCCCACAAGGACAGCAGCGTGGCGTGCCCCTCCTTATCTCTGAGCCCATCCATTGCTCATACGAGGGCTCTGCAATGCTGTGATTGGGACCATTGTGGGAATGAACATAATTAATACAATCATGACAAGAAAGACTGGTTTACGTACAAGTCAATACAACACAATACTAATGTAAAGATCAATGCTATTCATCGATCCGAAACTAACTTAACCTCCAGGCAAAGCTCTACACCTTGGGAAAACCACAGAGTCCTAGAACCAGGTCATCCTGCAGAAGGAGCTGCTCCCCAGCTCCTGCGATAGGGCCTGTTCAAGGCTGTCATCTCTCCACCCCAGCACTCTTTGAATGCCTACCACATCTGGGGTGCTGCAATGGTTGCAGCCCGCCAGGCGGGCACTGACAGATGAGCACCCCCCACCCCAAGGCCAGGCCCTCAGGACCCGCTTTCTGAGGCTGCCCTTCTCCCCGTGTCCACACACCAGAAACCAGAAGCTGCAGCAGTCCTGCACAGTGGCTCTCATCACCCTTCCCACCTTTCCCGAAGAAACAGAAGCCAAATGAGTCAGCCACCCCACATAAGCTGAAGAACTAACCCTAGCCAAATGGAGAACTATCCAAGTCGGTCCAAGTGGGACATTCTCTGGGTTTATGGTGGCACCACAAGGGACCGGAACACATGAGGCATCCCCGGTTAATTTTGTCCCACTGCCTCTGCAAGGAAGCGGTAGACTGGCAAATGTGACTGTTGGTGAGTCCCCAAGGATCCCGCCAGTCTCCAGTGGCTTTTCTGGGATTATTTCAGGCTTTAACTTGCCTGTGCTCAGAAGTCTCTGCCATGCTTGGGCTCAGTACTATGCAGCTTCAAATAATCAAAGCTACTTAAATTTTAAAAGAACGTTCACATATTCATTATTGATTCCATGCATAAATAATGTATTAATCCCTCACAATGTACAAAATCCTCTACAATCTTAAAGCATACTTGGCTAGAAAAGACATACAAAACCAAGGATAATAAGCAGTGCGATATGGTGCACTGTGAGGCAGCAGGCAGGATCCGGCAGGAGAAGGACGCCACTTTCTGTGCAAAGAAAGCACATCTATCCCGCGCTCACTGTCCCTTAGCACACAGCACTGCTCTGGCACTTGGCAAAGGGCATCTGAGCGCTTTACATCACGAGCAAAACTGCCTGTCTGGCAGAAGGACAAACAGGAGGAAACGAGACCCAACCCTGTGGCGTAAAACCTCGTGGCCATCACAATAAGAAGCAATTTAAATGGGGCTATCAAACAAATGTTGTCTAACACGACCATAAGCCCCTCTTTTCTGTGTTTCTATAGTGTCTTAAGACTCCAAAACATCTAGCGCAGACATTCCACACAGCACGATTTTAGAAAGCACACTGCTAGCTCTGTTTTTCTTTGTAAATAGTGATTGTCAATTTTGATTTTAAGCAAAGTGATCTTTCCCCAAAACCTGAAAACCGCCCCATGAGCTTTTAGTGACATTCATTCAAGTTTTACTTTGCTACTTTAAAAAACAAAAAACAAAAGACAAATGTGCCTGACAGATTCATTAATAATTCATTGTTTATTATCTCAGGGACATTTAATACGAAAATAACATGCTAATTTGTTATACCCATGTTATTTTTTGTCCATGTAAATAATTCATGCAAGAAACATTAATAAAAGCTTCCCACACTAATCGAGATCATCTGAAATATGAACTTTATAGCTCTTCCTACCAGTAAATAAGCAGGGTAAACAACAAACAGGTGATAACTAGTGGTAGAACTAAGTCAAAATGCAAACAAATCCACCCTCAAAGATTTTATTAGAATGGCAAACAAATGTTCACAAATAACTTGCAATGGGACAAGTGCCACAAAGTGGCAGCAAGTATCAGAGGACAGAGGGATAATATTTACTGGGCGATGTCTGAGACCCTTTCTGTAGGCGACAATCCGGTTGGGCATTAAGGATAAGGAGCAGGACACCCTTGAGGACAGGCAAGGACAGAGTCCTGTGGCCAGGAAGGCACCTCCGCGACGCGGAGCCTGAAGCTTACCAGCGCGATGGGAGCCGCTGGAAGCCGGTGATCTGACAACGTGCAGGAGGCACAGAAGCAGAACATCACGAGAGATGCCAAGGGCAGGAAGTCCAGTGAGCAGCATAATAGCTGAGGGAAGAATCCTGCCAAGAGGACTCGCATGAGGGCAGGCAGGGGGTAGAAACCCTCAGGATGAGGAAGTGAGGGTGGCTCCCAGCTTTCTCGCAGAGGACTGGACCAAAGACATCATTTCTGGAAGTCAGGAGGATGCAGAGGAGCACCCCAAAGAAAGATGGGAGGTCAAGGGTTCCGGTAGGCACAGACCAGGTCATGCTCAAATCTGGATGTGTCAAGTCCCAGGGCCACAGGTGCCCCCAACAGGGGAGAACGGGACAGATTTTGAGAGGATGAAGGGGGGGTGGGACAGGAAGCCAAAGAGGAGGCCTCTGGGCACTCAGAGGCCAGAAGAGACAGAGACATGTGCTGAGTGACTGACACGGAACCAACCAAGGTGAATGGGAAGAAAGGCGAGAAGAAGGAGCTGCTGCAAGATGAGATGGCAGGATGATGGCTTTGGGAATAGGGGCTCGTTGCCAATCGAGGGGTGGAGAGCACGAGCCCCTCTGAATTCAGCAGCAATGGGCATCCTCCCCAGGCCAGTTGGATCACCCTGGTTTTGCAACAACATCTCACGACACATATGCAGTGCCCCTGACACACAAACAATAGAAGGACTTAAGACCCACGGTGTTCACAGTCACTGGACCTTGTCCCAGTGCTCAGAAGTAGCCAACAGAAAGCAATGTGTGGGTGCTCACAGGGGGCCACCCTCCGCTCTCCTGCTCGACACCAGTACTGTCACTGCGCACCACAGCGCAGCACCTCATGGCTAATCCTGGAGATCCTCTATTTTCCCCTGCATGCGGATGTGCAGCATCAGAAATCTGATGGATTAATGAGAGATTGTTACTGCTAATTGCTGACATAAGACTATTTAGGGCATGAGGCAGTTCTTTCAGACACTTTCACAGCTTCACAAAGCAGCAGCCTCATCAGCCACGCTCATCCCTACAGCAAAGGCGCGGCACTTTGGTGAGGGGCCACTGCCTCTCTCCCCCGTCTCCATCTGCAGCTCCTTCCCACATCCTCCTAGGCCAAGATCATTTGCCTGGATCATCTACCGGCTGTCACGGGCTGCCTCTGCCAACTCCAAGCAGAGTGATGCTGGAATTCTACACTTGCCTAACGAGAACAGATGTGGCCAGGCCGGCGAGCCTTGCTCAGCTGTCTGGACGTGGACTCCATCTCGGAAGGTGAAGCAGCGCCTCTGCTCACGAGAGCAGCAGCAAGTGGGGAGGATTGGAGAAGCCCAGGCTGAGGCGATTTTCGTCCCAGGAGAAAGCCAGCACCACAGCAGAAGCTCAGCCTGCAGAAGTCAGCACAAGCTCGGGCTTGGACTGGGCTGTTGGCTTCTGTGTAGCCACTGCCAGCTCCTCGGCGGCTCCAAGCCCCTCTCATCCTCAGCATGACCCCATCACGCCACTTCTCTGGGCTGCGATGTCTTGGAGGGCTGTGCTAGAAACAGCACAGCCGCTGACTCAGAAAGCACTGTGTTGTGGTGTGTCACTGCCGGGGCAGTGACACACCATCCACTCAGCCTGATGGCAGCTGGCCTCTGACCACCCACCCATACCTCCGTGCTGGGTCCCCACTCAACCACACTTTTCACTCAGCTGCTGCTTGGACAAATCAGCCCTGGACCCACATGCCAGCACAGCGCGCCAGCCCACAGCTCGAGACGTGAGCTGCTTGGCCAGGATCTGGGTGCCCATTCACGCAAACCTCTTGAGTCCATCGACACACATTACACTGCCAGCCACCTCCCATGACATGCACAGTTAGCACTGCTGTGTCCCCTGAGGGATACACAATCTGGAACAACAGGAAGAGCCACCCCAGGCCCTGGGGGGTGGGACAGGAGTAGGGAAAGCACCCTCTACAGGGAGAATGGCTCTGCACCACCTCTGGAGCACTACCCAGCCCCAGACTGGACTCTGTCCTCAAGACACCCCCAATGAAGGCCCTGACAGACTGTGAAATTAAAAAGCCGCCTTGTATTCATTAACTCCCTGTCACTCTGCATATGAATGTGTTAACTGCTACAAAACCAAAGCAAAGAAATACACCCTATCATAGCTACAGACATCAAGAACCACTGCAGTAGAAAACCCAGCTTATTAATTCTTTAAGAAAGGAAGGGCAAAAGCAGAGGCAGAAATCAGCACAGATCTTGAGGGGACCGGGAAGTATTTTCTCCATGGGATTCCATTTCAATTTCAAGCTGAAAGGACACTGTGAGCTTGAAGATATTGGGTGATTTGGCTGAAAGTCCAGAGGATTGGATTCAAGATTACTCTAATCTCAGGACTTTAAAAGCTTCTTAATTAAGGACTTACATGTGTTTTAAATGAAACAGGACACAGATTTGTAAAACAGAAAAGCAAACCAGTATGAGGGACAGCTTCTGAACAGCTCCCCCCAGCCCTCAAATATCACATGATGTTCAGTTCAAAAGGAAAACAGGTCCCAGGCACAAGCTGTAGTGCTGCCACCCGCAAGCTGAGCTGGGACGAGAGGTCCCTCCAGAATAAAGCCTGGCTGGACACACCTGCCCAGGGCCACAGAAGGTGGTGCTAGCGGTGGGGGTTTATCTTCTTGGCAGAGAGAACAAAGCTTTCCTTCCACAGAAGCCACTTCCCCAGGGCCCCTGTGCAGGAGCCGGGCAGTACACGCCCGTCACCCGCTCAAGATGGCATTTTAGAACTACAAAGAGGGAACCTTAGAGATCACTCCAGACTGTGTTCTTCCTCCCTCACACACAGCTCTCAAGTAAATCAGCGAAGAGGCCCAAATCTATTCCATCCTTAAAATGTAAGATCTCCCTCCAGGCTCAATGGCCTGCCTGCGCTTTCTGGGCTCGAGGCCCAAGCAGCAGGCCCCACGGGGCCTGTCAGGCTTGTTGGTGGCCCGAGCCTCAGGTGCCCTGGACCAGGTCCAAGACCGCTCCCCTCCTCCCAGTGCCTGTCCCCCTCCTCCACCCGCACAGTGGCTGTCATCCAGTCAGATGACGTCAGCAGCTAGCGACTGCAGCTCACCTGGCATCTGCAGCTGACCTGCTGCCGCCTGCTCCTCCCCCATGCTCCCTGTTAAGTGCACCCTCTTCACAGCTTGTGAACATACTGTTTGTGCATCTGCACATCTGCTCACCCACACTCACAATCTTGTGTGTGGCTCCAGGCTGATGGCTTCCGATTGCTCGTAAAGGTCTTTACGTGGTTCAGCCCAGCCTCCAGGCCACAACTCTCATCTGAATCTCTCTGCAGCCAGCTCTCCCCCCATGCTCTCCCCGCAGCCCTGAGCATCACACACTCCACACCAAACGCTTCTGCACATCTGGGGACCTAGCCTGGTGAACCCATAAAACCCTCTCCCTGACAATGAATGGGTCACTGACTCTGCTGGTGAAACCTTAAGATGTTCAGGCTCTGCCTTAAGCTAAATAACCCATAAAACATCTCAGGACAATCAAAATTCACCTCTCAACACGCCTGGGTCATTCTGCTGAGAGGTTTAATGCTGCGGAGTGATGAGCATCCATCCGCCCCTGAATTCCCTCAGCCACACCCGCGAGCCCAGGGTCTCCAGGCACAGCTTGGTGCTGGATGAGGCAGGCCCCTCCTCTCCACACAGGTGACACAGTTTTTCCTTACACTGACCTGGAACCTGCTTCCCAAGCCTTCTGCCCCCGATCTTAACTCAATCCATGGACCCCAGTGAGGATGCCTGCTGACCCCATCACCTCGGTGGCTTTTCTCACGAAAGTCCAGCTGATTGAACTCAATGACTCAAAGGGATTTGAAAGCGGTCCAACACACAGTGGTAGTACAACCAGTGCTAGGGTAGACGGAGCCCGTGAGAGACTCAGCCCTCAGGAGGCCTGAGACAGACCCATCAGGCCTCAGCTGTGGTAATATTGTGCCTCGGCCTACCTGGGTAGACTGAAGAACTAAAGAGAAAAGGGGAGAGGGGGAGGGAGGGGAGGAGAGGGAGAGGAGAAAGGGGGGAGGGGAAGGAAGGGAAAGGAGAGGAGAAGAAAAGGAAGGGGGAGGGGAGGGAAGAGGAGGGAGGAGGCAGGGGAGTGGAGGGGAAGGGAAAGAAAATGCGGCCATCTGCCTCACCGGCTATGCCATTAGCTGTCGAACGTTAGGATTATTAACTGCCATGGACAAACCTAGAATTTAATTTTAAAATTTTGAATGCAGTTTTAAAAAGAGTACAGAAAATAGAAATGATTTGAGGTTAGTTTTCCCCTTAGTGCAAATTAAAGCACAGTCTTTAACTGACTCTTAAAATTTCTAACTCGTGGTTTTGACAGATTATATAGTGATTTAAACATCTCATTCTTTTAAATAAAAATAGCACAAGATGTGTGATTTAAATCAAGCTTTGTACCATAACTGCAATTGTGAGAAAGCAATATCTCCTTAAATTCTCATCTCAAAGACAATACCTGCTGCGCAGCAGCAGCGCACGGGGGAGCAGCGATGCGCTGGGCAGCTGCGTTAATCGTACGTGGGACGCCACTGAGCTGAGTTACGGTAACACTGTGATATTAAGGCGAGAAAGGTCAGGGCTCCCAACACTTTCACATTGTGTCTGGTGCAGAAAGCCTGGCACGTGGAATGTGTGCCTGACCTCTGGATGATGCATTTTTATACGTTACTAATTAAATCTACTTGTGCCGTGCAGCCATCAGAAAAGTCTACAGGTACTTTAGAAAAGATCAAGGTGGTTTCGTTTTGTTTTGCTTTCATGCGGGGGTGCAAGAGCTGCACCCCCAGGAGGCCTGCACAGGGTCTGTGTCTGTGCATGGCGCACGCGCGCGTGTGTGTACAAGACGCTGAGGGCAGACTGCAGGGCCCTGCGCCCACCAAGCAGGTGCTGTACTGGTATAGTGTGGCACACCCAGCCTGCGTGGGAGCTCCCATCCGGAGCTCAAGGGCCTCCTGCCCATGCCGTTGCTGTGGCAGGCTCCCTGCTCTTCCTCCCCTCACCACTGCATTCCTGGCTGCTCCTCTCAGAGGACCTCAGACAGGAGTCACTGCTGGGTCACATCAGCCCCACCCTGTACTGAGCACCCCAGACCCAAGGACCGGACCCCAACACCCAAACAGCTCACCATCCTGCCCCCTTAGAATCCAGCACAGGGTCCCAAAGTACCTGCCAGGTACCTGCTGGACTGAGATTGCTGGCTCTCTGCAGTACCTGAGAGCTGCTTCCAGGGAATTCAAGGGCCTGAGACACCAGTTCAAGGGCCTTCACCCAAAAGCTAGGTGTGACTGAGAAGGGCCAATGCTCCGAGAAGCCAGCGTGTCACATGGGGCATGGGGAAGATCGCTGCCAGGATGGCGCAGGAAGTGGGAAAGGGTTCTCCAGGGCCCAAGTGGGCACTGCAGCCCAGAGGCGACAGGCCTGTGTCAAAGGCCCAGAGGTGCTGAGTGCTTGGGGCCACAAGCTGAAATGGAGAAGGGTCCTGCTCAGAGATGATGGCCCGGGGCTGTGCAGAGTGTGGGGTCAGGAGGCAAGGGACAGTAGCTTCCAACCTGAACCCACCCATACTTCAGTAGGAATCATCTCAGAATCTCTACAAAGAGACAAGCCAGGCAGTTACTCTGCAGGAAGGAAGGACACCAGGCTGCCACCCACCCATGGACACAGACTGTGACGGGAGATAGCAAGGAACCTGGCCCAAATCTCACAGCTCAGGCTCGGTGAGTCTGAGCTCAATCCTTGGCCAGCCCTTCCATGAGGCACATCGTGTACCTACCCACACTAACACCCATCCTCGGCCTGCCCCTCCATAGGACACACACATGTGTCCACCCACACTAGCCCCATCCTCAGCCTGCCCCTCCACGGGGCACACATGTGTCCACCCACACTAGCACCCATCCTCAGCCTGCCCCTCCGCGGGGCACACACGTGTCCACCCACACTAGCACCCATCCTCAGCCTACCCCTCCACAGGGCACACACATGTGTCCACCCACACTAGCACCCATCCTCAGCCTGCCGCTCCAAGGGGCACACACATGTGTCCACCCACACTAGCACCTGTCCTCAGCCTGCCCCTCCAAGAGGCATACGTGTGTGGCCTGCCATTCCCTTCCAGCCTGGTCTCAGAGTTCTTGAGGGCAGTCAATAGCTGGACACAATGTTTCAGTCCCCTACATGAGACTGAAACAGAAAATGTTCATCTGCTCAGCCATGTATCAGGCCTACTTTGCCGAAGCAGCTGGAGCCCACAAGCCGTGGAGCCCTTTTACATGACAGTGGGGACAGCAGTCTTTGCAGTCAGCTGCACGTCTCGCTGAAGGCAAGGCAGTCCCATGTCATAGCACCAACCTGGATGGCACAAGGATGGAACCCAGTTTAAACCCTGCTCCAGAATCAAAGGGCCTGCTTAGGAGCAAGAAGTTCAGAGGATCGGGCGACACAGCCTTTCCTTTTGCCAGTAAACAGCATGGTCAGGGAAAGGATGCCAGAAGCCTATGGGCACCTCACTCTAGCCTCCAAGGGTGTCCCCAGTGTCTCTGCAGCAGGAAGTGCCATCTCCATTTCACAGAAGAATGGAGCAGAGAGCAGGAAGGCCCATGCCAGCCACCTGCTGCAGACCTGGATTTCAGACCCAGGCTTGTGGCCATGACCGGTACTCCCTGACCACGGTCACTGGGGTCACGGCAAACTGCCATGCCTGGAGAGACAAGAGTAAGGGCCCTAGGGACCCGGAGCCCCACTGACTCCCCAGCTTCCCTCTCAGAACAGGAGTGGAGGGGCTGAAATGGAAAGCTTTCTTGCCTGTCCTCGTACCCAGCCAGATCACTCTACTGAGGGCGAGGACTAGGCCATATTCCTTCATTCTTCAGTCAAAAATAGCAAAGTGACTAAAACAGTGCGGGAAACTAGACATTCAGAGACGCCTGCTAGTAGTTTGCATGATTACAGTTAGGGTGCTGCTACATAGGCAAGACCAAGCCAGGAAATCTGGAAACGTCTGATTTATTGATAAGTTATTGGGCTGGGCTTTTTTGTTATTGTTCTAGCTACTTTTTTACAAGGAAACACATTTGAGATAACTTTCTACTCCCGGCTTATAAAAGCAACTTTGAACTTAGAGTTTTCTTAGCCTTCTAAAAGCTTTCCCCC
>NDGM011041936.1:0-23110 GCA_002564305.1 Octomys mimax | reverse complement strand
GCTGTTGATTCATTGATTTCAGCTGTGTGATTCCCAGTTTGTTCTGTGTTAGTGTCCTCTGCATTTCTTATGGGTAGCTTGGGTTCTGAGATTGCATTTCACTCCTTCTCATTGTCATTTTGTGTAGCACTGTCTTCTGACCTTTGTAGTTGAGTTTTGGTGTTGTTATAACCTTAGTAACTACTGAAGTTCAGGTACTAATCTACAAAGTTCAGATTTATCTAGTTGTGCCTAGCTTGGGTCTGGCTGCTGTGCTCAGCTCCTTCCTGCTGCTGCCTTTGAGGGTGAACCTGTTTTGCCCCTCTGGCAAGATGTTCTGCTCCTGGTCTAGCTGGGTGGTTCTGTCCCCTACAGTCTCCGCAGGGATTGCAGCTGCTGGGTTTCACCTCAGTCCTGTATGCCAGGCCTGAGCTGAGTCTGTAGGGGACAAGGTGGAGTAAGGGGGAGAGGCAGCTCTCCTGCACACTCACTGTGCCTGAGCTAGAACTGGATCTGAGGGTTCCTGGAACATGGCAGAAATTCCTACTCAGTGTGTGGGTTTGGGGGGTGCTACAGAGTGGTGAGTTGCATCCCAAGTGGGTGGAAGAGGGTCTCACCCATGCTTCACCTGGGCTGGGACCCATAGGTCCTTCCAGGGCAGAGTAGCCTGAAGATCTCCCACACATTCACCAGGCCTGGACTAGGACTAGTTGTGGGTGTTCATGGAACACAGCCAGAATTCCTACTAGCGGGGGCAGGGTAGTTCCTGTGGAGTGGTGAGGGGGTGTCCAAAAGTTGTGGAAGCATGTCTCAGCCACTCTGAGCCTGGGCTGGGACGGCAGGTCTCGCCAGTGTAGGGTAGCCCGAAGTTCTCCCACACACTCACCAGGTCTAGGCTAGGCCTGAATTTAGGGTTTCCTGGAATACGGCAGAAATTCCTACTCATTGGTTGGGGTTGGGGTATGCTATGGAGTGATAGGGGTGTCCCAAGGTGGCAGAAGAATGTCTCACCCATTCTGTGCCTGATTTGGATCAGTAGGTCCGGCAGGCACAGGATAGCTGGAAGCTCTCCCACACAGTCACTGGGCCTGGGCTATGACTGGATCACTTACCATAATCTTGATGGTAACCCTAACCCTAAACCTAAAGCCTAAACCTAACTCTAATCCTAAGCCAAACCCTAACCCCTAACCCTATCTGTTACCCTAAACCTAACCCAAAACTGCCCCTAAAACTAAACATCAACCTAATGCTAACCCTTACCCTAACCCTAACTCAAACCTAACCTTAACCCTGAACCTAATCCTAAACCTAAAATTCACCCTAAGCCTAACCTGTAACCCTAACTCTAACTCTAATGCTAACCCAACAATAACCATAGCCCTAACTGAAACTTAAACCTAATCCAACCATAACCATAACCCTAACCCTAATACTAAACCTAAACCAAACACCCTAACCATAAGCATCAACACAAATGCTAACCCAACACTAAAGCTGACACTAAAACTAAACCTCGCTCTAAACCATAACACAATCCCTAAACCAACAATATCCCTAAATTTAACATTAACTCTAACTATAACACAAAGGTAAATCTAACTCTAACTGAAATCTAACCTTAACACAACCCTAACCATAATCCTAACCAAACACTAACCCTAAACTTAACCCTAACCCTAACTCTAACACAAACACAAACCCAACCAAAACCCTAATCCTAACCTTAACCCTAGCCCTAACTCAAAACCCTAAACTAAAACTAACCTTAAACCTAAACCTACAACAATGCTTGCCCAAACCCTAAACCTAACCTTAACTGTAACCCTAACCCAACCATAACCTGAACCATAATCCTAAGCCTAACCTCAACCACAACCCTAAACTTAACCCTAAGCCTAATCCTAACCCTAACCGTAACCCTAACCCCAACTCTGTCCTAACCCTGAGAGCAATCCTAAACCTAACCCTCAAATCAAATCTTAACCCTAACACTAACACTATCACTAACCCTATCCCTAACAATACTACTAACTCTATCTTAAAATTAATGCTAACCATAACTTTAGCCATAGCCATGAAGGAAAAGCTATTCTAACCAAAGGAAACCCTAACTCTAATTCTATCCTAGCCCTACCTCTCACCATAACCCTACCCCTAAACCAAACTCTACCCTTAAACCAAAATGTAGCCAAATCCAAACCCTTAACCTAACCCTAAACATAATCCTAACAAAGTCCTTATCCCTTACTCTATTCTAACCCTGATCACTACAGTAAACCTATCTCTAAATCCTAATCATAATGATAACCATAAGCATATCATTACTCTAAGACTAAATGGTAAATCCTAATCTTAACCTTAAGGCTAATCATAACACTATCATAAACCTAACTCTAAAACTAATCTTAAAACTAACAGTAACACAGCTCTAAACTTAATTCTAAATCAGTCTGAAACCAAACCATATCCCTAAACCAAATCCTAACCCTGACCCTAACCCTAACACTAACACTAAACCTAACCGTAATGCAAACCTAACCATAACTTTAACCCTAAATCTCAACAACCCTAACCCTAACACTAAACCATACCAAACCATAACACTAAACCTAACACTAACCCTAACCCTAACAATAAATCCTAAACCTAACCCCAACCCTAAGACTAACCCAATTATAAATATAACCTTAACACTAACACTAACCCTAAAACTATCCCAATTCTAACAATTACTGAAACCCTAAACCTAAATAATAACCATAACCTGAAACGTAAACCCTATCCCTAACACTAACCCTAAACCTAATTCCTAAACCTATTCCTAAGCCTAACGCTAAAGCAAACCTAATCCTAAAAATAAACCAAAACCTAAGACTAACCCTAACCCTAAATCTAACTAAAACCTAACCCTAACCCTAAACCTAATTCTAATCCTAACACTAACACAAACACTAACCCTAACCAGTAACCCTAAACCCAACCCTAAACATATACATAACGCTGAACCAACATTTACCTTAACACTAACCCTAATCCTAATCCTAAATATTACACAAACCTAACCCTAACACTAAACCTAAGCATTAACTCTAACACCAAGACTAACCCTAAGTCTCAATATTAACCCTAACAAACCCCTAACCCTAGCACTAACCCTAATGCTAATCCTAAACCCTAGCACTATCCCTAACCCAACTCTATCCTTAAGAAAAACCCTAACCCTAAACATAATCGTGATGTAAATCCTAAACTAACGCAAAGCTAACCCTAACCCTAACACTAACTCAACCATAAAAATGACCTTAATGCTAACCCCTAAACTATAACTCTAAACATAACGCTAACCCCAACTCTAACCTTAACCCAACTCTAACCCTAAATGTAATCCTAACCCTGACACTAACACTAACCTTAAACCTAATTCCTAATCCAAAACCTAACTCTAACACGGACCCTCAACCTAAAAGTAAAGCAACCCAATTCCTAAGCCTAATCCTAACCCTAACACTAATGCTAACCCTAACGTATAACCCTAACCCTAAGCATAACCCTAATGCTAACCCAAACATAACCCTAAACCTAATCTCAACTCTAACTCTACACCTGATCCCTAAGCAAGACACTAACCCTAACCCTAAACCTAAACCTAAAGAAAACCTTATTCTAAACCTAACCCTAACCAAATCCTAAACCCTACCCTAACCGTAACCTAAACCCTAACTAACCCTAGCCTTAAAACTAACACTAACCCTAATATGAAACACTAAACTTAAGACAAACCCTAACCCTAACACTATCACTAACTGTAAACATAACCTATACCTAATCCTAACCATGACCCTAAAACCTAATTTAACCATAAATCCTAACCCTAACCCTAACTGTAATCCTATACAAAACCCTATACATAATCCAAACCCAATCCTAACCCTAACCCTAATGTTAAACATAACCCATACCTAGCCATAACCCTAAGTGTAACACTATCCTTAACCCGAACACCAAACCTAGCTCTAACTCTAACACTAATACTAACCCTTACCATAACCTTATCTCTAAACCTAACCTTTTCCCTTACCCTAATCCAACCCTAACACTAAACATAATGCTAACCTTAAACCTTAAAATTAAACCTAACCCAATCCTATCCCACTAAAAGTAACCCTAATGGTAACCCTAACCCTGACACAAAGCTAAACCTAACTCTGACCCTAAAACAACCAAAAATCTAACCCTGACACTAATCCCTAAACCCTAACCCTAAAACTAATGCTAACCCCAACTCTAACCCTAAGCAAATCTTAAGCCTAAATGTAACTCTAACCCTGATGTAACACTAACATGAAGCCTAATCCATAACCCAAACCCTAAACCTAAACCTAAACCTAAATCAACCTTAATCCCAAACCAAACCCTAAAGAAACTTAAACCCCAACCCTAACCCTAACCCTAACACAGCCATAAACCTAAAACAAATATTAACCCTAACGCTAAACCCTAAACTTAACATTAAACATAACCCTAACCCTTTCCATAAACATAAACCTAACCTAAAACTAATCTTAATGCTAAACCTTAAACATAAACCCTAACCCTAACCCTAACCATAACCCATAACTAACCCTAACCCTAATCATAAAATTAACTCCACACTAACCCTAACTCAAACCCCAACAACAAATCTAACTCTAATACTAACCATAACTCTCACCCAAGTCATAACCTTTTCCCTTACCCTAAACCAACAATAACCTTAACACTAATGCTAGCCATAACCCTCACACAAAACATTAACCCAAATCCAAAAAGTAACACTAACACAAACCTAACTCTAATTCTAGCCCTAACCCTATCCCAACCATAAAACTTATGGTAACCTTAACCCTAACCCTAAACTTATCCCCTAACCATAATCCTCACCTTAACCCTAAACCCTAAATCTATCCCTAACCCTAAATGTAACCCAACCATGACACTAATCCTAAATCTAAACTTAAAACTAAACCTAAACCTAACCCTAACCCAAAACTAACCCTAACCCTAAGGCTAATCCTAACCCTAATGCTAACCATACCCTAAACCATAACCCTATCACATATACATAAACCTAACCCTAACGTTAACCCTAATCTGAAGCCCAAAGTTAAACCAACAATGACCCTAACCATAATCCTAACCCTAAAAGTAATCCAACCCTAATCTTCATCTTAATCTTAATCCTAACCCTAACACTAACCCAACTCTGACACTAATGCTAACCCTAACCCTAACACTAACCCTTTTCAAAACTTAACACTTACCATAATCCTGAGGGTAAACCAAACCCTAACCCTAAATCCTAAACTGAACTCTAACACTAAGCCAAACCTTAAGCCCTAACCCTAGCTGTAACCCTAACCCTAACACAAAACTACCACTAACACTAATCCTAATCTTAATGCTAACCCTCACCCTAACTCAAACCTAACCTTAACTCTAAACCTAATCCTAACCCTAACCTAACTCTAACCCTAACCCTAACACAACCTTAACCATAATCCTAACCCTAATCCTATCCCTGAACCCTAAACCCTAACGTTAACCTAACTCTAACCCTATACCAAAACTCTAACCATAGCCCTAATGCTAACTATAAGACTAACACTAAACCTAACCCATAAACCTAACCCTAACCTTAAAGCTAATACTAACCCAACCATAACCCTAACCCTAACCATAAACCTAAACCTAACCTAATTCTAACACTAACCCTAATCCTCATCCTAAACCCTAACCCAATGCTAAATGTAACCTTAACCCTAATCCAATGCTAAACCTAACCTTAACCCTAGTCCAAACACTAATCAAACCCTAACCTTAATCCTGACACTAACCCCTGCACCAACCCTAACCTTAAGCATAAACTTAAAATCCTTACCCTAACCAAAAACCCTAACGCAAACACTAACAATATCCCTAATGCTAATTCTGTCCTAACTCTGACCCCAATCCTAAAATTAAACCTCAAAACAAATATTAACCATGGCAGTAGCACTAAAACTAACCATGTCCCTAAATGTACCACTAACTCAGTCTTAAAACTAACTTTAACCCTAACCTTAACCATAACCATAAAGCTAACTCTATCCTAACCAAACCAAACTCTAACCCTAATTCTATCCTAAATGTAGCCCTCAACATAAACTTTCCCCTAACCCTAACTCTAACCTCAAACATAAATCTAGATGAAACCAAATATTTAACACAACCCTAACCCTAATCTTTATCCAGTTCCTCTTTAACTGTAGCTGAAATGTAACCATAACACTAACCTTACACCTAAATACTAATTGTATTTAGTAACCATAATGCTATTATCATAACCTTAACACTAACCCTAACCCTAAATCATAATCCTAACATTAATCTGAACAATAACCCCATCATAAACATAATGGTAAGCCTCATTCTAAAACTAACACTAACCCAAAACCTAAACTTAACCTTCAATATATCTGAAACCAAACTGTATCCCTAAATCTAACCCTAACCCTAACCCTCACCATAGCCTTAAACAAAACTTAAACCAAACCCTAACCCTGAACCCTAACCCTAACCATAACCATAAGATTAACCCAACCCTAAACATAACCCTAAAACTGTCATTAAACCTAACCCTAATCCAATCCTAACACCATAACACTAACCATAATGATAACCCTAAGCCTAAACCCTAACACAAACCCTGACCTTAACCATAAACCCTTAACCCTAACCCTAAACCTCAATACGAACTCTAACCCAACCTTAACCATAAAAAATAACTGCAATGCAAACTCAAAACCCTAACACTAACCTTAACCCAACAATACCCTTTAGACTAAACCTAAACATAACCTTAACTTTAAATTTAACCCTAACACAATGTTAACTCTAAACCTAAACCTTACCCAACCATAAAATAACACTAACCTTCATCCCTAAGACTAAACTTAAACCTAACACTAACCCCAAATCTAAACCTAACTCAACCCTAACCCTAAATGTAAACCTAACCCAGATGTGAACCCTAATCCTAAATCTAATCACTAACCCAAAAACTAATGTAAACCATAAACCTAAACTTAAAAGAACCCTAATCCTAAAAGTAACCCTAACCAAACCCTAAACACTAACCCTAACCCTAACCCTAACACAACCGTAACCCTAAAAGAAACACTAAACCTAACACTAAACCCTAAATATGACATTAATCTTAATCCTAAACCTACTCCTATCCACAAACCTAACTTAAACCTAATACAAACCATAACCCAAAAACCTGAACTTCACCCTAAACCCTAAAACTAACCCTAACCCTAAACCTAATATTAATCCAACCCAAATCCTAACAAAAAAGCAACTCCATCCCTAACCCTAACGATAATCCTAACCCTAACCCTAACCCTAACATTAAACCTAAACCTTTCCCTTACCATAACATAACCCTAACTATAACACTAACCATAACCATAACCCTAACCTTAAACCCAAACCCTAACACTAAAGCTAACCCAGACCTAACTCTAATCTTAACCCTAACCCTAACCCTATCCCAACTGTGACACTTAATAAAATCTTAAAACTAACCCTAACACTAAACTTAAACCCTAACCCAAATACTAACCCTAATCCTATACCCTAAAACTACACCTAACCCTAACTGTAACCCAACTCTAGACTAACATTAACCCTCACCCTAACATTAACCATTACCCTAACCCTAACTCAAACCTAACCCTAAGCCTAATCCTAACCTTAACACTAAACCTAATTCTAAAGTTAACCCTAACCCTAAACCCAACACTAACGTAACCATGACCCTAAAGCTAACCCTAACCCTAAAAATAACCCAACCCTAAAACTAACACTAACCTTAAAACCTACAACTATAAATAACCCTAACAATAACCCAAAACTACCTTAACACTAAACATAAACCTAATGGTAACTAACCTTAGCCTATCTCAAAACTAACCCTAACCCTAACACCTCAGCCTAATGCTAACCTTAACACTAACCCTAACTTATACGTAACCGTAAAATTATCTCTAACCATGATCCTAACCTCAACCTAAACCTACCCATAACCCTAAAACCTAACCTTAACCATGAATCCTAGCCTTAAGCATAACCCTACCCCTAAACATAACCCTAACCCAAACCTAACCATAATCCTAGCCATAACCATAACCCAAAGCTAACCCTAACCCTAACCCTAATAGTAACAGTAAGCCTAATCCAAATCCCAACACCAACTCTAACCCTAATCCTCATCCTAATCCTAACCCTAACAATAACCCTAAACCCTAAACCTAAACCTTACCCATGCCTAACCCAATCTACCACTAAACAAGCCTCCTCCAAACCATAACCCTAAGCATAGCTCTAAAATCTAACCCTAACTCTAACCCTAACCCAAAACATTACCCTTACCCAACACTAATGCTAACCTTAACCATGCCCTAATCTTAACACTAACCTTAACCCAGTTGTAATCCTAAATCAAACTCTAACCATAACCATAACATAACACTAACCCAAAACTAAGCCTAATCATAATACTAACCCTAATGCAACACTAACCCTAACCCTTACCCAAACCTAACTCTAACCTTAACGCTAACCCTAACCCTAACTGAAACCCTAACCCTAACACAACTCTAACCCTAACCCTAATGCTAATTCGTAACCCGAATCTAAACTTAACCGTATCCCTAACCCAACACTAAACCTAACCATAACCCTAGCCCTAACCCTAAATGTAACCTTAACCCAACCCTAAATCTAAACTTAACCATAATTCCAGCCCCAACCCTAACCCTAACTGTAAACCTAATCCTTACTGTAACCCAAAACCCTAACCCAAATGCTAACCATAACCCTAATGCTGAATCTGTGCTAACCCTGACCCCAAGCCAAAACCTAACACTCAACAAAAATCTTAACCCTTACAGTAACACTAAAACTAACCCTGTACCACTAACTCAATATTAAAAATAACACTAACCCTAACCTTAAACAAAACCATAAAACTAATTCTATCCTCACTAAACCAAACCCTAACCCTAATTCTAACCAAACTGTACCCCTCACTGCAACCTTACCTTAACCATAACTCTAAACTTATAGCTAAATCTAACCAAATCAAAACCCTTAACCAACCATAAACCTAATCCTAACCCAGTCCCTATCCTTAAATCTATACTAACCCTGAAAATAATACTAACCCTAACCCTAAGTCCTAATCATAATCATAGCCCTAATTCTATCATAACCATAACCCTAACACTAAATCCCAACCTTAACTTTAAGGTTAACCATAGCACTATCATAACCCTAACCTTAACCCTAATCCTAAAACTAACAGTAACCTGAAACCTAAACTTAAGTATAAATCTATCGGAAACCAAACCATATCACTAATCTTAAACCTACCCTAACCATTACCCTAAAACTAACCTAAACCTAACTCATCCCTAACCATAACCCTAACATTAACATTAACCTTAACCCTAACCCAACCCTAATCCTAACCCTTACACTAACCCTAACACTGACAGTAACCCTAAACCCTAAACATCATCCTGAATCTTAATCTAACCCTAACCCTATCCCTAATCCCAAAACAACAAAGCTAACCCTAATCCCAACACTAACTATAACCCTAACCCATCATTAACAGTAACCCTAATTCTAACCTTAACGATAACATGACCCTAACCCTAACCCTAAACTCTAAACCAAACCTAAACCTAACAGTAACCCTAACCCTAAACCTAATCCCAACCCCAACCAAAACCCTAAGCCTAAACCTAATTCTAAACCTAATGCTCATTTTAACCCTATTGCTAAGCCTAAGTCGAACCCTAACTCTGTCCTAGACCTGACCCCAATCCTAAACCTAAACTTCAACACAAATCTTAACCATAACACTAACACTATCACTAAGCATATCCCTAACCCTAAATAACACAAACTCTATCTTAAAACTAACCCTAACCCTAATCTTAACTGTAATCATAAAACTAACACTATCCTAACCAAACCAAATCTTTACACTAATTCTATCCTAAAACTAGTTCTCATTGTTATCATACCGCTGACACTAATCTAACCTTAAAACTAAATCTAGACAAAACCAACAATTAACCTAAACCTAACCCTAATCCTAACCCAGTCACTATCCCTAACATTATCCTAACATGAACCATAACCCTAACAATAAACCTGAACCCTTACCCTAACCCAAACCTAACTCTAAACCTAAACCTAAACCTAATGCAACCTTAACCCTAAACATAAAAGTAAACCTAACCCTAACCCCAACCCTAACCCTAATCATAACTCTAAACTCTAGCCCTAATTCTAACCCTAACCCTAAATCTAAACTAACCCTATCCAAACCCTAACACTTATTGTAACCCTAATGGTAATCTTAACCTTAACCCCAAACCCTAAACCTAAGCTTAATCCTAAACCCTAACCCTATCTGTAACCATAACCTTAATATAAACCTACCCCTAACACTAAACCTAAACCTAATGCTAAACCTAAAACTAATCCTAACTCAAACCTAACCCTAAACCTAAGCCTAATTTATCCCTAACACTAACATAAACCTAAACATATCCCTATGTCTAAATATAATGCTAACCTAAACATAACCCTAAACCTAAACCTAACCCAAGCATAAACATAACACTTACCCTAACAATAACCATAAATCAAAAACCTTAACTGTAAACCTCAACAATAATGCCAATCCAACCCTAAACCTGACACTAACCGTAAACCTAACTCTAAACTCTAACACAATCACTAACCCAAACTTATCCCTAAAACTAAACATAACCTGAAATGTAATGCTGAAGCTAACCCTAACCCTAACAGAAAACTCACCTTCACCCTAAGCCTAAACCTGACACTAACCCTAAACCATAAACCTATCCCTAACCTTAACTATAACTGAATCCTAAAGTTAACACTAACCGGAACCTAATGGTAAGCCTAACCCTAACCCTAACTCAAACCTAAATCTAACACTAAACCTAATCCAAAAGGTAACAACAACCCTAAACCTAACCCATAATCCTAACTAAATTTAAACCTAACCCTATCCCCAACACTAACCCAACCATAACCCCAACCATAACCCTACCCCTAAAAATAAACTGACCCTAACACCAAACCTAACCCTAATCCTAAGACTAAACGCTAACCCTAACCCAACCCTAACACTAACACTAATACTAAATTTATCCCAACCCTAAAATTACCGCAACTCTAATGCTAACCCTAATCCTAATCCTAACACTAACCATTAAGCTAACCCTAAACCAACCCTACACTTAAGCATAACCCTAATCCTAAACTTAACCTTAACCCTAAAACTAAACCCTAACTCTAACTCTAACCCTAACCTTAAACCTAAAACTAACCCAACACTAACCTTAACCATAACTATAACCTAATCCTAATCCTAAACTAACACAACCCCAAACTTAAATCTAACCCTAACTATAACCTTAAACTTACACCCATAACATAACCCTAACTCTATCTGTATGAAAACTCTAATCCTAACTCTAAATCCTAATCATAACCTTAATAACCATAAACATATCATTACCCTAACTCCAACCCTAATCCTAAAACTAACACTAACCTGAGCCCATGACTTAATCCTAAATCTTTGTGAAACTACACCTTATCCCTAACCCAACACTAACTCTATCACTAACTCCAACACTAAAACTTAACACTAACCCTAACCCTAAACCTAAAAGAAACCTAACCCAAAACCCAAAACCAAACATAAAGCTAACCCTAATCATAGAAGTAACCCTAAACATAACCCTAACCATAAACCTAACACTATAGTAAACCTAACTAACCTTAAAAAATCAACACTAACCGTAACACAAATACTAATCCTAACCCAACCCTAACTCTAAAACAAACCTGAACAATAACCCTAAACCCTAACACTAACCTTATCCGAACCTTATCCCTAAGACTAACCCTAACTTTAAATGAAACCCTAACGCTAACACTAACACTAAACCTAACAAAACCATAAACCTAACACTAACCCTAATCCCTAAACCCTGCACCTAAAACTAAAGCTAACCCCAACTCTAACCCTAAACAAACCCTAACTCTAAATGTAATCCTAACTCTAACCCTAACACTAACACTAAACCCTAAACCATAACCCAACCATAATCCTAACCTAACCCTAACCCTAACCATAACACAACACCAAACCTAATTCTAATGCTAAACCATAATTCTAAACCTAATTCTAAACCTAACCATAATGCTAAACCCTAAATTTAACACTAAACCTAAAACTAACTCTATTCATAACCATAAACCTAACCTAAACCTAATCATAAATATAACTCTAAAACCTATGATTATGCCTAAACCCTAACACTCACCGTAACTGTAACCCTAAACCAAACTTAATCATAACCCTAACCCTAACACTAAACCTAACCCTAACCCAAAACCCTGATTATTCCTAACCTTAACCATAAACCTAACTTAACCCTAAAACTAACCCTAACCATAAGCTGAAACCCAACCCCAACCCCAACCTTAACCATAACCTAATCTTAACCCTAACCCTAACCCTAAACCTAACCCTTATCCTAACACTAACCAACCCTAAATTGAAGCATAACCCTAATCCTAATCTAATGGTAACCATAAACCTAAACCCTAACCATAACACGAACCTTAACCCTAAACCTAACACAAAACTAACTATAACATTAACCGTACCCTAACACTAAACCTAACCCTAACCCAACCATAACCCTAACCCTAACCCTACCCTTACCGTAACCCAACTCTAAACTTAAACCTAACCCTCACCATAAACCTAATACTAAATTCTAACCATAACCATAACCCTAAGCCTACCGTAACTCTAACCCTAACCCTAAATCCTAATTATAACCTTAAACCTAATTATAACCCTATGAAAACCCTAACCTCAACTCTAATCCTAAAGCAAACACTAATCCAAACCCTAAACTTAAACCTAAATCTATGTGAAAACACTCCACATTCCTAAACCTAACTCAAACCTAACACTAACCCTAACCCTAAACGTTAAGCCCTAAAAGTAACCCACCCTAAACCTCAATACTAACACTGACACAGCACTAAATCTAACACAAACCCTAATGCTAACCCTAAACCTAAGACTAACTGTAACACATTCCTATTCCTGACTAACCGTAACACTGAACGTAACCCTAACACTAACCCTAACACTAACACAAAGCTAACCCTAACCCTAACACAACCATAAAACTAATCCTAATCCTCATCCCAAAAAACTAACCCTAAGCTTAACACTAACCCCAACTATAACAATAGCACAACCCTAACCCTAAATGTAACCTTAACCCTGATGCTAACCCTAACCTGAAGCCAAACCCTAAATCTATCAATAATACTAAATCTAGAGCAACCCTAATCCTAAACCAAACCCTATGCAAACACTAAAACTGAAACTTAACCCTAACACAACCCTAACCCTAAACCTAATACTAACATTAACACTTTACCCTAAACTTAACATTAACTCTAACACTAAACCTATCCCTAACCATAAACCAAACCTAAACCTAATCTTAACCATAACCCTAAAACCGGAACTTATCCCAAAACCCTACTCCAAAACCTAAACATAGCCCTATCCTTAACTCTAACACAAACCTAATCATAACCCTAACCCTAAACCTATCCCAACCATAACACTTACAGTAACCCTAACTCTAACATTAACCCTAAACATAACCCTAACCTTAACTTAACCCTTTCACTTACTGCAACCCAACCCTAACACTAACACTAACCCTAACTATATCCCTAATCCCAAACCTTAACCCTAACACTAACCCTAACCCAAACCTAACCCTTACTCTAGCCCTAACCCTATCCCAAGAACACTTACTGTAACCCTAAACCTAACCACAATCTTAACTCTAAAACATTATTCTAACTCTAACCATAACCATAAAACTATCCCAAACCCTAACTGTAACCCAACCATCACACTAACACTAACACTAACCCTAACCCTCACCTTAACTCTAAATCAAAATTAATCCTAAACCTAAGCCTAATCCTAACCCTAAAACTAACACTGACCCTAACCCTAACTCTAAAATGTAGCCCAAAGCCTAACAGTAAACTTAAACTTAAAGTTAACAGAAATGCTGAACCCAAGTACAACCCAAACATAACCCTAACCCTAACACTAAATATAACCTAAACTTAACACTGACCCAACCCCTAATCCTAATCCTAAACCATAACATAACCTTAACGCTAAACTTAAACCTGACCCTAACACAACCCTAACTCTAACCCTGACAATGACCTTAACACTAAAACTATCCCAACCCTAACACTTACAGTAACCCTAATGGTAACACAAAACTTAACCCTAAACTGTAAGCCTAACACTAACTCTAAGCCTAACCCTAAAGCTTAACCCTATCCATAACCCTAACTCTAACCCAAAACTACTACTAACACTAAACCTAAACCTAATCCTAACCCTAACCCTAACCCTAACTCAAATCTAACCATAACACTAAGCGTAATCCTAACCCTAACACTAACCCTAGCCCTAACCCATAACTCTAACCATAACCAAAGTGCTAACTCAACCATAACCTTAACCATCACCCTAAAACAAAACCTAACCCAACCCTAACAATAATGCTAACCCTAACACTAACCCTAACCTGAAATCAAAAACCCTAACCCTAAACTTCAACCCTAATGCTAAAATAACACTAGCCCTGATAATAACCCTAACCCTAACACTAACACTAACCCAACCCTAACCCTAAAAGTAAACCTAACTGTAAATGTAGAACTAACGCTAACCCTAACCCTAACAAAAGCTAACCATATCTCTAACCCTAACACAAAACTAAACCTAGCCTTAACACTAAACCCTAAAACCTAACCTTAAATCTTATACTAACCCTCAACTCTAACCCTAACACGGCCCTAACCCTAACCATAACACTAAGCCTGACCCTAACCCTAACACTAAAACTAAACACAAACACAAGTTATAGTGCAAACCCTAAACCTAACACTAAAGAAACCCTAACCCAAAACTAACCATAACTAAACCCTAAACCCTCCCCTAACTCTAACCCGACCCAAAAGCCAACCCTAACCCAAACCAGAACCCTAATGCAAAACAATTAACCTAACACTAACTCTAATTGTAACACTAAACCTAACCCTATTCATAACCATTACCCTAACCTAACCCTAATCTTAAGCATAATCCTAAAACCTAACCATAAACCTAAACCCTAACCTTAACTGTAAATGTAACCCAAACCCTAACCCAAACCTCACCATAGCAATAACCTTAACACAAAACTAACCTTAACCTTAACCATACACTAAACCTAACCCAAAACCCTAACTCTATCCCTAACCCTAACCCTAACAAAACACTAACACTAACACTAAACCTAAAGCTAACATTAACACAAACCCTAACCTTAACTCAAACCCAATCCTAACCATAGCCCTAACCCTAACCTTATCCCAGCTGTAAAACTTACTGTAATCCTAACGCTAACCCTAATCATAAAATATAAACCTTTCCCAAACACTAACCATAACTGAACCCTAATGATAACACTAACCCTGAACCTAATGGTAAGCCTAAACCTAACTCCATCTCTAACCTAACCCTAACCCTAAGTCTAATCCTAAACCTAACACTAATCCTACCCCTAATCTGTAACCCCAACCCTAAAATGTAACACTAACACTACTGCCAACCCTAACCCAATAATAACCACAACCCAAACTTTATGCTAAAGATAAAACACCTTAACACTGAACCTAACCTTGATCCTAACCCTAAACTGTAACCCTTACCCTGACCCTAACCCAACACTAACTCTAACACTAAACTTATTTGAAAACTAATCTTACCATAAACTTAACCCAAATACTAACCCTTACCCTAACCCTAACTCAGGACTAAATTTAAGCATAACCCCAATCCTAAACTTAAACTTTACCATAAACTTAAACCATAACCCTAAATGTAACTATAACACTAAACCTAAACCTACGCAACACTAACATTAACCATAACCATACTTTAATCCTATCCCTACCCTAAACCTAAATTTAATGCTAATCATATCCCTAAACCTAAACCATTATCCTAACCCTTACCCTAAACATATCATAGCTCTAACCATAACCCTAAATCCTAATAATAACCTTAAGCCTAACCATAACTCTATCATAATGCTAACTCCAACAATAATCCTAAAACTGACACTAATTTGAAACCAAACCTTAAACAAAAATCTATGCAAAATCACACCATATCTGTAAACCTAACCCTAACCCTAAACCTAAACCTAAAACTAATCCTAACCCTAATCCTTAATGCTAACCATAACCCTAACCATAAACCTAACCCTAGCATGAACCCTAACACCAACCCTAAAGCTAACCCTAAACCTAACAGTAAACTAACACTGACTAACACTAACTCAACCCTAACCCTAACACAAATATGAACTCTAACCCAACACTAACACAAAATTTAATGCCAACCCTAAACCATAACACTAACTCTAATCTAATCCTATCACTAAGACTAACCCTAACCTTAAACATAAGCCTATAGCTAACCCTAGACCTAGCACAAAGCTAACTCTAATCCTAAACCTAATCCAAAACCAATATTAACACTAATCCTAATTCCTAAGCCCTGAAACTAAACCTAATGCTAAACCCAACTCTAAACCTAACCCAACCTTAACCATAAATGAAACCCTAAACTTGATGCTAACACTAACATTAAACCAAAACACTAACCCAAACCTTAAGACTAACCTAACCCTAACCCTAACCTTAACTCTACCCTAACCCTAAAACTAACCCTAAACCTAACGCTACCCTTAACCCTAACCCTAACTCAAACCTAACCCTAAGCCTAAGCCTAATACTAACACTAACACTAAACCTAATCCTAACCCATAACACTAACATTAACCATAACCCTAATCCTAAAACCATAACCCTACCCTAGCCCTAAAACTATCAATAACTAAACCCTAAAACTAAACCTAACACTAAGCCTAAACCCTAACTCTAATCCTAAAATTAACCATGGCACTATTCTGAAAGCTAACCCAATCATAACAAGAACCCTAACCCTATCCCTAAAAATAATTCAACCTTAACAATAAACTTAAGCCTAATTCTAACCCTAAACCCTAACTCTAATCCTAACCCAACGCAAACCCTAACACTAACACTAAATGTACCCCAACCCTAAACTTACTGTAACCCTAAAGGTAACACTAAAACTAACCCTAACACTGACACTTACCCTAAACCTAAGCCAACCTTAAACTTAAGCGTAACCCTAATCCTAACCCTAACCATAAACCTAAACTCTAACCCTAATGCATAACCCTAACCCTAAACTTAACCCTAAAAGTATACCCAATGCTAGGATAACCATAGCCCCAACCCTAACCCTAACCCTAAAAATAAACCAAACCTAACCCTAACTCTAACACTAACCCTAAGCAAACCCTAAACCTAACACTAATACTAAATTTATCCCAACCCTAAACTTCCCGAAAACATAACAGTAACCCTAACCCTAAAACTAATCCTAACCCTAAACTGAAACCCAAGCCCAACACTAATGCTAAACCAAATCCTTACCCTACCCCCAACACTAACTCTAAACCTAACCCTAAATCTAAACTTAAACCTAACACCCTTACACTAACACAACACTAACTGTAATCCTAACCCTAACCCTAAATCCTAACCCTAACCCTAACAAAAACCTAGCCCTGTTACCCTAACACTATCCCAAACCAAACACTAACCCAAACTCTATCCCTAACACAACCCTACCCTCAACTGTAACACTAACCCTGATCCAAAACCTAACACTAAACCTAAAACCTAACACAAAACCTAAACCTAACCTTAATCCTAATTCAAACTCTAATCCTAAACTTAACCTGTACAAATAAAATAAGCAAAAACTAACCCTAACCTTAACACTAATCCTATCCCAACCCTAAAACTTATGGTAACCTTAACTGTAACCTTAACCCTAACCTTAAACCAAAGAAGAACAAAAAATTCAAACCTAATCCTAACCATACACTTAAACCTAACTCTTTACCTTACCCTAACACAGCCATAACCCAAACCCTAATCCTAACCATAATGCTGACCCTCAACCTTAGCCCTAACCCTAACCCTAACCTAAGCCTAGCCCTAATAATAGCCCTCAACCTATCTCAAACCTAACACTTACTGTAACCCTAAATTTAGGCCTAAACCTAACCCTAAACCTTAAACCTACCAGCAAACCTAACCCTAACCCTAAACACTAAACCTATTCCTAAACCTAACTGGAACCCAACCCTAACACTAACACTAAACCTAAACATAACACTAAGAATAACCCTAACCTGAAATCAAACCTAACCTTACCCCTAAGAATAATTCTAACACACTAACACTAACCCATAACTCTAACCTTGAAATTAAACTTAAACCTATCCCCAATGCTAACCCAACCAAAAGCACAACCCTAACCATAACCCTAAAAATAACCCAAGCCTCAAACCTAACTATAACCTTAACCCAAACACAATTCTAACCCTAACCCTAACACTAAACTTATTCCAACCTTAAACTTACTGAATCCCTAACACTAACCTTAACCCTAAAATTAACCCTAACTCTAAACCCAACCCTAAGCACAACACTAACCCTAAACCTAATCCTAACACTAACAATAAACATAAACATAACACTAAACCTAACCCTAACTCTATCGTTAACCCGAACCCCAAACAAAACCCTAACTTTAATCCTAACCCTAACCCAAACTGTAACTCTAACACTAAACCTAATATTTACCATTACCCTAATCCAATAATAACACAAACTCTAACCCTAAACATAAGCCTAACCTAAACCCTAACTGTACACCTAACACAAACCCAACCCTAACCCTAACCCTAATCATAACCCTATCAGACCTTAACACTTAAACGTAGCCCTAACCCTAAACGTAAACCCTAAACCTAACCCTGAACCATAAACCTATGTCTAACCCTTACTGTAACCGAACACTAACAACACTAAACTTAAATCTAATGCTAAAATTAAAAAAAAAACTAACTCAAACCTAACCCTAGCCCTAAGCCTAATCCTAATACTAACAATAACCATAACCCTAAACCGCAACCCTAATCCTAACCTGTAACCCTAACCTTAAAATTAACCCTGACCATATCCCTAATGATAAACCAACCATAATGCCAACCCTAACCCTAACCATTGAAATAACCCAAACCTTACCCTAAACCTAACCCTAATCCTAACCTTAAACCTTAATCCTAACGCTAACCCTAATTCTACAGCAAACCTAACTCCAAAAGTAATCATAACATAGCCCTAAACCCTAACCATAACCCTAGCCAACCCTAAACATAACCCTAATCCTAATCCTACACTAAAGCATAAATAGAACCCTAACTCTATCCCTTACCCTAAACCTAACACTATCTAAAATCATAACCCTAACATAAACCTAATTGTAAACATAACACAGAAACAATCTTCAACCTAAACCCTAAACCTAACTGTAAACATAACCCTAACCCAAACCTAACCATAACCCTTACCCTAACCCTAACCCAAACCTAAACCTAAACTGAACGCTAAACTCTAAGCCTATTCCTAACCCTAAACATAACCCAACCTTAACGCTAACACTAACCCTAATCCTAACGCTAGAAATAACCCTAACCCTAACTCAAAACTAACCTAAACCTAGCTGGTAAACCTTATCTTAACGGTAACACAAACCCTACTCCCAACATTAACCCAATTATAACCCTAATCCTAATGCTAAAAATAACACAAACCTAACCCTAATCCTAATCCTAACCCTAATCCTAACCCTAACCCTAAACCTAAACCTATCAGAAATCTTAACTCTATCTGTAACTCTAACCCTAACACAAAAAAAGCCCTAAAACTAAACCTAAACCTAAGGCTATCCCTAACCCTAACTCAAATTTTACCCTAACCCTAAGCCTAATCCTAACTTCAACACTAATGCTAACCCTAACCCATAACCCTAACACTAAGCCTAATGGTAACCAAAAAGTAATCTTAACCCTAATGCTAAAGCAAAACCTAAATCAACCCTAAATATAACACTAACCCTACTGCTAACCCTAAAACAAATATTCTCACCCTAAACCTCAACCCTAATGCTAACACAACCCTAACCCCAACACTAAAACTTATCCCTAAAACTAACCCTAACCCTAAACGTAATGAAAACACTAACCCTAACCCTAACACAAAGCTAAATCTAACCCTAACCCTAACTCAAATCTAAACATAAGACTAAAGTTAAACCCTAAACCCTAAACCTAAACCTAACACTAACCCTAAAACAACCATAACCCTAACCATAACACTAACATTAACCCTAACCATAACACTAAAACTAAACCTTAACCCAAACCATAAACCTAACCCTAAGCCTAACACTATAGCAGCCCTAGCCCAAACACTAACCATAACCTAATCCTAAACCCTAATCTTAATTCTAACCCAAACCCTAAATCAAAACCTCATCCTAGGGCCGGGAAGACGGCTCAGAGTAATAGGCACTTCTTTGGCAAGTTCAAGGGCCTGAGTTCATTCCCCAGTTCCGCAACAAAGAAAAAAGAAAAGAAAAAAAAAAAAAAAGAAATCTAATCCTAAACCTAACACTAATGCTAAATCATAAACCTAAAAATAACCTTAACACAAACCCTATCCATAATCATAACCCTAACCTAAACCTAATCCTAAAAATAACCCTAAAACATAACCTTAAACCCAAACCAAAAACATAACCGTAAACCTGTACTAACCTTTAACCTAACCCTAACCCAAACATCACCATAACCCTAACCCTAACCCTAACCCAAAACAAAGCCACAATCCTCACCCTATCCCTAATCCTAACCTAAACCTAACCAAAAACCTAACCCTAAACCTAACATTTACCCCAATCCTAACCCATCCCTAACCCTAAATATTACCCAAATCCTAGGACTAACTGAAACCAAAGCCCTAAAATCTAACCCTAACTCTAACCTTAACCTAAGCCAAAACCTAACAAAAAATTAACCTTAGTCCAAACCTTAACCTTAATCATAAACATAACCCTAACACTAAACCTTAACTCTATCACTTAAAACTTAACACAAACCTATCCCTAAAACTAACCTCAAATCTAAGGCTAACATTAACCCTAACTCTAACTCAAACCTAACACTAACCCTAATCCTAATCGTAACCCTAACACTAAAGCTAACTCTAAACTGAAAACATAACCCTGACCTTAAACATAACACTAAAGCTAATATAACCCTAATCCTAACCCTAACCCTAAACCTAAAATTCAACCCTAACTCTAACTCTAAACTTAAACAAAAACCTAAGCCTAACCCTAAACCTCAACTCCAACCCTAACCCAAACCCTAGCATTAACTCAAAGCCTAAAACAACCTTAAAGCTAACCTTAACAATAAACCTATCCCTAAACTAATACTTACTATAACAGTAACTGTAACACAAACTGTTACACTAACACTAAGCAAAACCTTAACCCTAATCCCAACCCCAACCTAACCCTAAACCTAAACTTAATCCTAACCCTAACCATAACACTTACTGTAAACTAAACACTTACACTAACCCTAACCAATTCTAAATTTAAATGTAACCCTAATCCTAAACTTAACCCTAACTATAACCCTAAACCCTAACCCTAACCCTAAACCTACACCTAACCCAAAACTAACCTTAACCTTAACCATACCTTAATCCTAATCCTAATCTTAACCCCACCATAACCCTTACCTCACCCTAACCCTTACCCTAACCCTAACCCTTACCCTAACCCAACACTAAACCTAAATCTAACTCTAACCATAACCCTAAAACTACCATAACTCTAACCCTAACCCTAAACCATAATCATACCCTTAAGCTTAACACTAACCCTACCAGTAACCATAACACAGCCTTAAAACTAACACAACCCTAACCATAAACCTAACACTAATGCTTACCCTCACCCTAAACCCTAACCCTAACCCCACATGAACACTATTTCTAACCCTAACCCTAACAGTAACCATAAACCCTAACCTTAACCCAACCCTTACCTGAACCCTAAACCTAAACCTAACCTTAGCCCTAAATCCTAACCCTAAACTTAAACACTGAACACTAAACCTAAACTTAACCCTAACCCTAAATCTTAACCCTAACCCTAACCCTAAACCTAAACCTAACCCACCACTAACCTTAACCTTAATCATACCCTAATGCTACCCATAACCCTAATGGAACCCTAACCCTAACCCTTACCATAACACAACAGTAATACTAAATCTAACCCTGACCCTAACCCAAAACCAACCATAACCTGTACTGTAAACCTAACATTAACACTTAAACTACACTAAACTCTAAAGCTAAACCTAACCTTAAACTAAACTGTAACCCTATCCCTAACCTTAACCCTACCGAAACCCAAAACTAACCCTAACCATAAACCTAATTGTAACTCTAAACAAAACCTAACCCTAAACCATAATACTAACGCTAACACTAACTCTATCTTAAAACTAAAGCCTACGCCAACCTTAATCATAACCATTAAGAAAGCTCTATCCTAAACAAACCAAATCCTAACCCCAATTTTATCCTAACCCTGCCAATAACCATAACCAAACCTCAACCTAAACCTAACCCTAATCCTAACTAAGTCCCTATCCCTAACTCTATCCTTAGCCTGCCTATAACACTTACTTTATCCCTAATCATAATCATAATCATAACCCTAATCCTATCATAATTATAACCATAACCCTAAACCTATATCCAACCCAAACCCTAACCCTATTTGTTGTGGTTTGTGTCTAGTTGTCCCCCCAAAGCCTCATACAGTCATAGGGTGGGGACTTCT
>NDGM011041934.1:0-13673 GCA_002564305.1 Octomys mimax | reverse complement strand
TTAGTTCAGCTTGTTCCAAGTAGGTGCTTTAGACCACTGAGCCATCTCGCCAGCCCATAGCTTCTCCTTTTGTGAAAGACACCACCAATCATCCCAACCTGTATGCTGCCTGAGCCTGAGATGTATACAGCTCCAAGGACTTAGTCCACCAACCTGGGGCCACAGGCAGGAGGGGGCCCACCCATCATCTATGGAATTGGCAAGGCTGACACTGGTAAATCCCTCAAGCACCCACACGGTCCACACTTCTTGCTAGACCTGAGCTTGCAGCTCTTGAAGGAGCTCTCTGGCCAGTTTTTCTGGCCTAGGGGCTTTGGTGCAAAGATTGTCCCATCTGTATAGGGTCTGGTCGAGAAAGCCGATGATCTCCTGAGTTACTGCATCAGTGCGGGCCATCTGCAGTGAGGGAAATGAAGGGAAATTAGAACACGTTCCAGGAGATTCCTTTGTGTCCATTGGACACCCATAATCATCCTGTCCCGGAAAGCCATAGCATTTCCATTTCCACTGGCTCCAAAGGGAAGTTTTCAGGGCCAGTGTGCTGTCTGTGAGCTGATTAGCACAACAAATGCGTTTGCAGAGGCCGGCTGCACTGCGAGCCATGCACAATGTGGTGACTGCCATCCCCACGTCAAGGCTGTGTGGCCAAACTCTTGGCTCACAGGGTCAAACTGGTGCTACAGAGGCAGAAGTGTTTCTGAAATGTCACCCACAACTTTTGAGATTATTTGTCCTAGGGAGCAAAGGCGGAAAGCATGCTGTGGCCTGATTTTCTGCAAAAGGCTCACACTACCCTGAGAATTGCGAAGTACCACGTTTGCACACACAGCCTGACCATGGCATTCCTGGGTAGCAAGCTGGCCCACTTGCTTTTCAAAAGTTATCTAAGATTTGAACACTTGATTCTTTCAGAGAAGCAGGAAATAGGCATTGTTGGTTTTGTGAGCTGGGGAGATGGCTCCGTAGAATAAGCGCTTCCCTGGCAAGCACAAGGACCAGTGTTCAATCCCTGGTCCCACCAAAAAAAAAGAGCGAGAGAAATACTGTCAAGGACTTATAATCAGAGAGTTGTGTGAAATATTTAAGGGCTTATTTGTTGGTGCCCATATTTTTCTAAGAATGTCAGTTGAGAAAAAAAGAGGGGAGAGAATCTCCCAAGTTAGCCTATGCATGGAATTTACTGGTTTTTGGGGGGATGGGTGCGAGCAGCATTAAGAAGCCCCAGGTTTATGGAAGAGTAATCTACGTATTTGTGTTTGTTCATATTTGTGTGTCTGTTCATATAGAACCAGTGTTCAGCCAGAGCACCCCAGTTTAGTTTCTTCCTTTTCTCTGCTTCTTCTGGGGTGACTACCACTTCTGTGGAGCACTCTGAGGCAGGGAAGGTGGCCAGAAGGCTCTAAAGGGACAGTAACTCTGCTGGAACCAGGGTAGCTCAGCTGAGGGTAGAAGCCAGGCATGGGCTCGGAGGTGACTGCACACTCTCTGAGCTCACAGAAAGCTGTGTTGGGGTCCTGAGATGTGACACCTGGTGCTAGGTGGTCAGACCAGGACTCAGCAGGGAGGAACCAGCCAGGGCTGTGCAGTGATGAGAAGCCCAAGGGTGGAGGAGCCCCCTGCCCAGGGCATGTTGGCAACTGTATATAGGTCTCCTTCCTAGGAAGACATGTGTGTTAGTAAAGGCATGCCACACATCTACACAGATGTGACCTAGGGCATTTGGCTGCAGGGGCCCAAAGAGGGGTATCCTGCTGCTGTGGAGAGAAAAGTCTCACTTCCTTTGGTGTGGTTCCCCTCTGAGCTCTGCAGCTGAACGGCCTTGTGAGAGCCTTGGAGAAGCTGCCGGGTCCCTGCACTCCTGAGCCCCATGCTCAGTCAGCAGCCAGGTCAGCAGGTCAGCACTGCTGTGTGTGGGGAAGCAAACTAAGCCTAGCTTCTCTGTGGGTGACCACTGTCCTGGTCACCTTGCATGCTGACGCTTTTCCCAACTAGCTGAAACTGGCTGGAATAACTGAGGCAGGGCACCAGTGTCTAAGAGGAGCCCTCTCTCACCCTGGACAGGGTCTGCAGCTACTCACAGGGTGACAGGACAAAGAATGGAAGTGGGGCAGGAGGGCACAGGGTGTCATGCCAGCAGGAGGGTCGGGGTTCCATTCACATCCCTTGTCCATACTGACATTTATCACTGAAATGTCTAGCTTCCTTTCATTTTGATGACTGTCATGACCATTCCTCAGACTTCCCTTGTTTTGATGACCTTGATCGATGGTTTTGAGGCATATTGGCAGGACTTTTGTTGATTGTCTCTCAACTGGAGCTCATCTATTATTTTTCCTATGAGACCTAGGCTATATAGGTTTTCAGGAAAAGACCACAATGATAAAGTGCCTATTTTTTTTTTTAATGTATTTAGTATAGGGTCTACAGTCTCACTACACAGATCAGACTTGTAGTGATCCTTCTGTTTTCAGCCTCCCAAGTGCTGGGATTACAAGTGCACATCACCACATCCAGTCTCAATCACCATCTCAGCAAGTTCTGGGGGTGGGGACGGTACGGCAAGCTAGGAATGGAACCATGGTCCTGGTGTCTGTCTAAGCAGGAGTCTTTTTTTTTTTCTTTTTAAATCACATTGTATCCAGGTTCACACTTGAAAACAACTCAGCCCTATGGAATGTTAACTTCCACAGTCTAAAGCAGCTATTATGACTTCATCAGAAGAGTAGCAGGTACTGACACTATGTTACATGGACACTTTTACCTCTTAAGTACAGAGATTTTTCTTATTTACAGCTTTCTATTATGCATTACTTTGTGTTGCAATTGGTGCCCGCCACCCAGGTATATAAATGTGTGTGTGTGTGTATACAAATATATACATATCATGAAAAGGTTACCATAATTAAGGTTATTAACACAACCAGCAATACCTCAAACAGAAGTTTGTGGGGGAAGGTATGGCTATGTGTGGTAAGAATGCCTAAGATCTTTTCTTGGCAAATTTCAAGTATCATTAATAACTGTCATCATGCTGTATGTAGGCCTCCAGAATATACTCCTAACTGCAGGGCCACACCCTTCTGCCCAGATCTCTTTGCTTCCCTTCTCTTGACTCCTTGCACAGAGCCTCCTTTCTGTTTTGTTTGACTGTTCTAGGTTCCACATACAGGTGTGCTTATGCAGAATGTGTCTGTTGTATCTGGTTATGTCACTTAGCATCATGTTCCCCAGGCTCATCTGTATTACCGCAGGTGTCCACCCGATGAGTCCACTTCCGGAGTACCCATGCTGGGTCCAGGGCCTGACAATCAGGCCCCTTCTGCTCTCTACCAGCCCACAGCCTGCTCCACACCACTATCTTATCAGGGCAGCACCAGTCTTGGACACTGGTTTTCTCCAGTTCTTGGCAGGTACTGGGACTTTCCTTGCGCTCACATTCAGACAAGATGGGGCCTCAGTGAATATTCCCTTTTTTTTTCAGAACCAGGGATTGAACTCAGATCCTTGCGTTTGCCAGTCAAGCGCTTGTCCTACTAAGCCATCTCCCTGGCCCCGAATATTCCTTTCTTGATGTACTTGTTGACCACATGGGTCATTTGCATTTGTAAAAACTCATCAACTGTACATTTTCTGCATTTATGTCAATAAAAATTAAAAACAAAGCCAAATATAAAACTCCCAGAGCCAGCAATGTTGGTACCTTTTTAAAATATGTAATATGCACACAATTTGTAATCTAACCATTTTTACAGTCCAGTACTGTGGTTTTCACATTGTTGCATAACCATCACTATCATCCATCTCTAGAACTTTTTTATATTCCTAAACGGAAGTTCTGTACCCTTAAGGCCACTAACTCCTTATCCACCAAGCCCAGCAAGCTCCAGTCTACTTTTGCTTGCTATGAATCTGACTACTCTGTTCCTCTTGAGTGGATTCATAGTGTGTGAGTCCCGTGACTGGCTCACTTAGCACTGGCTTCTGGGTGCATGGATCTCACAGCACGTACCAGAGCTTCTTTCCTCTCTACATACACAGCTCACTTTGTTTACCCTCGCATCTGTTGCTGGACAGCTGGGTTGGCTGTACCTTTCTGCTACTCAGTATAATGCTGCTAAGAATACTGGCGTACAAATATCTGTTCAAACCCCTGCTTCCAGTTCTTTCAGGTAGATGTGCGGGAGTGGAGTTGCTGTGTCCTATGGCAGTTCCATGTTTAGCTTTGAGGAACCACCAAACTCCTCCACAGTGGTGGCACCATGCTAATACTCCCACCTGGAAAGGGAGGAGCATTCCAATTTTGGTACAACATCAAGATTTATTTTCCTTTTCCTTTTGCTGATAACAGCTGTACTGATGGGTGTTAAGGGAGTCTCAGTAAGGACTTGATCTGCGTTTCCCTAATGACCAGTACTGACAGCCAGTTTCCTTTTGTTGCCTTGGTGTCATGCATGCTGTCACTGGATTAGAGCACTCTTTCCCCTTGCGGTCATGTGTGTTTTAGGAAATGTTCCTTTGTGATTTTTCCTTGAACTAAACACAGAGGTCTGTTCTTGCCATGATGAGCACTGCTTGTGGAGTATGCTCTCACTAGAGCCTGCTTCTGTCCCATGAGAAGGAGTAGACTGTGCTCTGTGACGAGGGACAGAGTCTGACATGGGTCCTGGCAGTAAGATAGGTGGCCCGCAAGGTAATGCTCCTGGCTCTGTGCCTTCCCCTTATCCTCTTCCCTGGGTCCGTCTCAGCTGTCAGCATCCCTGGCCCTTTACCCATGTGGGGGCAGCACTCCAGGCACATGCTCTCCAAAGCCAGGATCCTTACAGCTACCTGCCCTGTCACCTGGGTGTAAGTGTGAACTGTGATCAGAGGATAGGAGGATACTTACCAGGGTGATGGCTTCCCGGGCAACTGTGTGGCCTCCTGGAGCCCAGAGCAGGAAGTTCAGGAGCAGGTGCCTGATGAGCTGTCCGCATGCAGGCTCTCCAGTGGCTGCCTGCAGCTCCGCAGCAGAGAGGGAGGCACTTCTGGACAGTGTCAGAAGATGGAGGCGGCTTAGCACTGCCTCTGCCTCCACCTGGGCAGTGGAATCGAAGATGAGAGATTAGGAAGATCAAGGATACAGAGGCCTCTAGGGCAGTGATGATGAACCTTTTAGCACTTTTTCTGGTATACATTGAGGTGTGCCATAGGCTTGCCACCACTGCTGTAGGGTTTGCTTAGGCTTAGAAGTGGGCTCCAGAAAGAGGAGCAGCTAGGGCTCCACAGAGGGTGGCCGAGGCCCAGTTCACACTCTGCTCCACATAAACCTGAGTGGGCAAGATGGAAATTTCTTGACTTTCTTTTTGTCTTGCTCACCAAGCAGCCAGGGCATCATGCCAGGAATTGACCTTTTTCATAATGAATGGAAACAGAAAAGTCCTCCACAGAATGTAGTCAGATTTTTCCTACATTATGGGAAAAAGAACAAAAGGTTCCTTGAATACTTGCCTCACAGTAGACCACAAATCAATTAGAGCACGGTGGCCTCGGCTGCGCTGGTTTGGGGAGGGCCATATGGGCCTGCCTCTGCCTCGCCTTGCTGTCTTGGGATGGACACACACACACACACACACATACACACACGGCCTGTTTTGTTTTGATTCAGACACTGGGACAATCTGTTCATACATGTTTAAAGCTCAAGCAGAGGTCACAAGTCTGTGGAATTCATATAATAATGGTAATTGTTCCAAGACTGTGGGTTGTTTTTACATAAAAAATATTTATTTCATGCTGAGACTGCTTGCTGTAAGAACAGTGCATCAAGTTGTGACTTGGAGAACAAAGCAAAAACTAAAAGCCATAGATCCAGAATGCCACATGGATTTCATAACAGCTATATTCCATCACTTCTGAAAGAATACTTAGGCCTGTTCTAAGAGTTCCCATGACCAGTACTGCTTTTCCCCTGGAAGTGAAGGCCCTGCTCCATGCTGTCAGTCACAGTGGCAGCACACTGGGGTGTTGTGTGAGCCCTGTGGACCACAAGCGAGGCTGTGAGAAACACTACCACGGGCACTCCCACGAACATAGAGCATTCCCGTTCTGGGCCTGCTGCCTTCAGCTGATGGCATCTGTGATCCATATAATCAGGTCTGCAGAGTGGCTTTATGTCCACTTCCTTCTTCCCTGGCTTTTGGTTTTTCACTCTTGTCCAGTAGGCCCTAAGAATGATCTTCTCTCTTTTGTCCTGGACGGATATTCTTGCTAATACCTTCCATGTCCAGAAGCTTCTACATGTTTTCTTTTATAAAGTACTACTTTTATTGTACATTATAAAATTTAAATATGCTCACAATGGGAAAAATTATATAGAGCAAAAATTTAAATGGTCTATAACTTTGTTATCAAAAGAATTGTTAACACGTTAATATTGTTTTTTTTCTATGTGTTGTGAATATACCACTCACTAGGCTTGTTGCATACCTTATTTTTCTACAATAACATTCCAATGACATTCAGTAGTAGTTTTTTTTTTTTTTTTTTCTTTTTCTCCTGGTAGAAAGCTATTCTAAGATTAGGAAATACACACCCCCTTTACTATTAAAAATTTAAACTGTTTCCAATATTTCCAACAATAAACAATGCTGTAATGACTATTCTCATTCAAAAATCTTTGTATAGATTTCTATTTCTTTAGAAGGATTCCTAGAAGTGGAATGCCAGGGTTCAAGGTTTGAATGTTTGCCTATGTCTTAATGGTATCTAAACAGACATTTTCAGGTCTTCATCATGTTCCAATTCATTTAGCAAAGGAAATGAGCACTGCAGCAGAGGAGGTGGCCCTCAGTCCTGGGTGGCCCAGCAAGGGCGCCCTCTGTACTGGATCTTGCCCTGTCTGCCCTGTTCCTACACCAACTGCACCTCAGTTGGAGCAGAGTGACTGGCCATGGATGGGCATTCTCACAAGAGTGGCTTCATGAAGCCTTTTAGGTAACACCAAGGCCCAGGTATGCCCAAGGTCAATCTAGTCACATAGTGATCACACTTTTTTTTTTTTTTTTTGGAACCAGGGATTGAACTCAGGCCCTTGCGCTTGCCAGGGAAGTGCTTATTCTACTGAGCCATCTCCTGGCCCCTGATCACACTTTCTAACACAGGTCACAGAGTGTGATGAGGTCACCTGACCAGCAATATTTATTACGTGTATTTATGACTAGCTACCCTTGGTGTGCTTCCTCCTGGGATGTCACACACGCCAATGCCTGAGGTCAGGCACCAAGGAAGAAGCAGCTCTACATACAGACACAGCCCCGGTTTTAATCATGGACAGATAGCTGCCTCTGATGGGACAGCCAAGAACTACTGGAAACAAGTTAATCCACTTTTATTCAAGATTCCTAAGCATCTTTGCATTTCCTGAGTAAGAACTATGCACAGGTTTATTTAAAGAAATACGAAGCAAAAAACAAAGAAAAGAACAGGTCAACTAGTAAGTTATGCCAATGCAAAACTTTCTAGAAATTTAATCTTATTGGACAATTTCTTTGTACTTCAAAAATGAGTCTCTCTTTTTCAGTGTCTCTGATCCACATGGAATTTAACACACATTTACCAACTTAAGTTTATATAGAATCAAATATGAAATGCATATAAAAGGGCTTTAGAAGTCATGAGTGGTTCATACATCTCAATTATTACTCTTAAAAATAAGATGATGAAAAACAAACTAGGGTTTTCCTTAATTAGTTTAATGTGATATTTTGAAGGGGAGAGCAGGCTTTGTTTTCAATCAGATAGCAATCCTCCAATACATATGTGGATTATGAAAATTTTTTCTAAAAAATGTTATTTTGATCCTAAAAATTATCCTTCAATTTTACCTTTAAGATTTGAAACTCTTGTTTTCCCCTGCCATCACACTTTTAAACAAATGAAACACACAAACATTTGTACTGGTCTGTTGTTTTCAGACAACAGAAAATACAAAGCAAATAGGAACATTGTTCTGTACATAATGAAACCTGTTCCCTTTAATTATTAAAACCAGTCCCAAACACTGGCAGTTGAAATTTTAAAAACCAGCAAAGAAATGTTTGCAAGGGAGGTGCCAGTGCCTTTAATCAAAGCACAGCTTCCTGTAATTATTGTATCCCACATAAAATAACAGCTGCCTTCACCATAGCTACCCTATCCTGTACTTAGCTGCTCTGTTATTTAGAAAATGACCGAGTCCTTTCTCAGAAGGAGTAGCTAACATCAGTGGTCATGCTAGGAAGAAGTCTGAACAGAGCTTCTGAGGGGGAACCCTGCTGCCTGATCAGAGGGAAGAAGGGCAGGCAGGCGAAGGTGGGAATGAGAGACAGCAGGTGGAGGGCTCTGGCCAGAGGAGCTTCAGCCCTGCACGGGACCGCATGGGGACTAAGGCCTGGGGCAGTGCACTGGGTAAATGAGGGCAGATGGCTATTGAGCAAGGAGAGAGAAGGTCCCAGGAGAGGGAGGCGGGCTGACAGCACAGGCTAGCATCAGTTCTTAGACATATGCTGAGACCACCCTGTGCTCAGAGGCTGGTGTCAGTGGAAGGTGACCACTCCAGGCACTGCCCTGCTCCTGAGGCCTGTCACCTACCATGGTCTGTGCTCTCTGCTGACAGGAGTCCAGGGGCCTGTAGTAGAATGCCAGGAGCCACAGCAGCGCTGCTGCAGGGGTTTCCGCTTCTGACCTCAGTAACTGCTCAGCTGCCATATCAGCCCAGTCTCCAAAGTGAATGAACAAAAACCAGCTCTCAAAAGGGTCTTCACGGGACCTGGAACAGAGCCAAGACACATGTCAGCTGGCAACCTCACTGCTTTTTCCTTTTGGTTCTTTGGTTTTTTTGAGACAGGATCTTGCTAAGTTGCAAGCTTACAATCTTTCTGCTTCAGCCTCCCAACTAAATAGGGTCACAGCCATTTGCCATGACAAGCATGTGTGCCTAGCTTTCCTTTTGGTTCATAAAGCAACTGACATGTTTGCAAATGGCTAGCTTAAACTGTACTGACAATGCAGTATGGTCTACAAGGAGCACAAGTTAGAAAACTTATCTGATTGTCACTGGGAATGAATCACTGTTTGCTTATGTGTGAGGACTTGGGGACAGTTAAATCTTTATATCTGGGTACCTTCAGTGAGTACAGGCTTCCAGAAAAGGAGATCAGCAGTGGTGACCAGTAGGAGCACTGCAGATGGTGCCCCTGCCTTTCACATCGCATGTCCACTGAGCTGAGGTGGAGAATGCAGCCTTCAGCCACAGGGGCAGCACCCAGGCAGTGCCACAGTGAAGGGAGGCTCTGGGAGTTCTGCTGCAGAACAGAGAAAGCTGCTGGCTCTACCCCTTGGGACAGAGGGGCGGTAAATGGGCACCTGCAAAAATATACTGCTCCCTTTCCAACAAGATGCCAGGTTCTGGTCAGTGTTTCAGTAGTGATGAATTTTTAATGAGCACGTATGGCATTCTCCCATCCTCACATATACTCAGTGCTGGAGGGGTAGAGATCTTTCTGAGCCAGGCCACTGTCTCACTGGGTCTGGGAGCTGTGATTCTGTGTAAAGGGTATGTGAGGTAAGGACAGTCTCTCTAGGCTGAAAATGGGGATGGTCCAAGGACAGGCAGGAGGCTCACTCTGCTAGCCTGGGGAAGTGGAATGACAGGAGTAGGAGTATGTTGGCTGCCCTGTGGCGTCCACACAGGACTCGGCCTGTGTCCCTCTGCATGGTCTAGGGGAGCTCCCCACTCCAAGCACCATTTCTGTACATCTCTCTGGCCCAACTGTCTGGGTCCTTCCTGAGAACATGTGATTAAATGCTCTGAAATTGAGTCTGCAGAACAACGGAGGAAAAGGAAGGGTGGGTGCTTCAGCCTTGTTTTCTTGTCCCCAAAAGAGAAGCGGTTCATCCACAGGTCGAGCTGAAACTCAAGGGCCATGCTGACAGCATGTGGCTCAGACGTCTTGGAGTGAAGGGGCTTTCCATTCTCTTCCTGGAGGTGACCTCACAGTAAGAACACTGAACACAGGCTTGTTCCATCCCACTCTTTCTGCTGAGCCCTGCCTGTGCCAGCCCATCTTTGTGACCAACCGAGAAAAGTGACTATGCTCCCCCTCAGACCCTCCTGCAGGGGACCACAGGGTTGAGGTGAGGGTAGGTGCCCATGAGGTCAGGGCTCTAGCCCTGCTCTCCCATATGGACACCAAGAAGGGCCAATGGCAGGCAGTTAATGTGGCTGGCACACTCATCTCATCTGGCTGCCAGTTCATTCCATGTGGTCCTTGTTGGCCAAAACCCTAGTGGGGAGGACAGAATGGCACCAAGACCCTCACTCAGTGCATACCAACACAAAGTACCCACAATGCTCTGTGCTGGCTCAGAAATGAGAGCAGAGTTGAGAGAGAAGGGTCAGAAGAGGGACAAGTATGAGAGCCCCACTAGGCTAGCACAGAAGATGAATACATGTCATCTACACTCTTAATGTGGGTGAGTCAGAGGACGTCAAAGGGAGAACACAGCAAACCTACATGTGAATTCTTCAGGGAAGACAGCACATACAAGGAGACCCTCATCATGTATAAACAATACCATGCTATTATGTATTACACTAGAATTGAGATTCTAATATTGATGAAATATTTACTTAGGAAGAAAACAATGCATAATTTTATGTCAAAAAAAAGTGTGTGTGGGGAAACTAACACACTAGATACTCCCTCCTAGTGGGCAGGAGGTCAGTGTTTCCTTCTGTTGAGACATAGAGACCTATGGGCCAGGGATGCCTTTCCACCTGCATGGCCAGGACCCCCTATATGTGGACACTGATTTTTTTTGTTGGTGTTTTTTGTTTTGTTTTGTTTTGTTTTGGTACTGGGGATGGAACTCAGGACTTTGTGCTCGCCAGGCATGTGTTTATGTCACTGAACTATCTCCCTGGCCTTGGCACTGCTTTTTCTAGGGCCTGCCCTTTTGATCGTTATGGTCTAAAGCAAGACCTCACTGAGCGCTGGCTTCATGCAGGCATGTTCATAGCATGTGATGTCATCTGCTTCCTCTGCCTTCTCTAGGCAGTGACAGTGCTTTCTGGTCTGGGAGGGTCAAGGAAGAGGAGGGTGGCAGGAAGCCACCTGGAAGCTAACTTAGGTGGTAAGTGTTTGCTCACCTACAAGCCTGGTCTTCCACTGCTTCTTGGAGTAGCTGGGAAATGTGCTGCAGAAGCTGAAGGCGGCATCCCTGTGGGCTTTCTGTGGGGGCAGGGAGGGAGTTAGTTGGACTGAGCAAAAGCCAACCCCACCCAGAACTGCCTGCTGCTATGCTGGGAAGCATTTGGGGGAAATGGCCTTTTCTCCTGGTTTGTAGAACCCAAACCATGCCTGCCACCTGGGTTCACTCTCTTACCCTGGGGAAGAAAATCTATCAGTATTAACCAGAGGCAGCATCAAAGCATCTTTAACTTGGGTTCATGGCAGTAGATACCAATTACATAAGCTGCTTCCCAAGATTTCAAAATGCCATGTTGGTGGTGCACATGGCCTTGCCTATTCTATCTACCCAGCCATTATACCATCATAATAATATGTGAGTTCAAAATACATGAACAAGTATTAAAACCACCAAAAAACCAGGAATGGACTGGCCAACTGTTCACAGTGTCTGTCGTTGTGATGAATTCAGAATATGATTTCAGGTTTACAGTTAAGGACACAGGAGAAAAAAAATACATAGGGGCATTATGCAAATGTCTTTTCCTGAGTAAGGTTTTCTGGCCTGACAATTATCCTATGGTTTTAAGCACATCTGAGCATGTATGTATCTGTAGTTCTAATCAACATCTGAAAAAGTTTTTCATGTAATCACGTAATTAGATGCTCAGGAAAGATATGGTAGGGACAGGGACCCACTTGTCCAGTGTCGCAGAACCCAGGGTACCCCATAGCTCTCTCCTGAACTCCCATGACCATTAACTTGTAGACTTTGGAAGGCATTTTTCACTTTCTTCTTTTTATTAGTTACTGAGATACTTCATTTATTTATTTCCTCCTTTCTTACGGATCCTGTGGAGTAAGGACTCAAGAGTGGTCGTGTTTTATGCCCGTAAGGCTTCACCATGGGCACAAAACAAAGTTCTGGTGACTAGATTTTACTATGAAAACTTGCTTCCATTTTTGAACATGATATTTGTTTTGTCCAAAAGCAATATAAGCAAATGTGGGTTCTAGGAACAGTACAGGAAGCTCTGCGCTTCTACTCAGTGCCAATTCTGCTGATATCTACAACAGTCACACATAGAGAAAGGGAGATAGGCGAAGTGTGTGCCACATACCACTCAGTCTTTTGTTTGTAGGTTTCTAAACTTAAGGAATCTGGACTCCTGCCTCATTTGTGGAGCCAGGTCTGCCTGTTTATACAGTAAAGTTTTCCTACATTAACCATCACTACTGAGGCTACCATCATCCCATCTCTGGCATCTATGAAGACAGAATCGGATGAGTCATTTTAAGTAAGAACTGAGTTTTTTAAAATGTATTTGGTACAGGGTCTACAGGGTTTCACTATACAGATCAGATTCATAGTGATCCTCCTGTTTTCAGCCTCCCAAGCACTGGGATTATAAGGAGTGCCACCACACCCACTCTTTTTTTTTTTTCCTTTTAGACGGGGTTTTGCTATATAGTTCAGGCTAACCTGGACCCACTGTGTAGCCCAGGCTGGCCTCAAAGTCATGGTGGCCCTCCTGACTCAGCCTCCTAGAGCTGGGATAACAGGCCTGTGCCACCATGCCTGGCTCTGAGATATTCTTAAAAAGAAAGAGAAGAATTCAACTTGTGAATCCACCAAGACTTTGAATCATTCTGGAACTGGACCCCTTCCCTGCACCCATGGCCCAGTGGTGCTGGAGATAGAACCCGGGGCTCTGCACATGCTGGGCAAGTGCTCTACCACTGAGCTGATCCCCAGAGCCCCTGAAATAGAGAAGGCAGGCCAAAATTGGCAACAAGAGATATGTAATGGCCCTTTACCCTCCCCTGTCCTCTCCCCTTTCACAGTCAGGATCAGAGCTTTTTTGCTATGTTAGTGTGGCCTTTCCTATTGCTTGCAGGCTGTAGAGGGAGATGGCTTCACTGTCCACATCTGAAATGCTTCTTAGGCACGGGCTCAGACATGCTCATCAATAAAGGCAGTAGCTGACAGAAGAGAGCTGGTGGATGAGACCAGAACAGGCTGTTGTCTAATAAGTATCTTAGTAAATTATTTCAAAGTCCTTCTCTTGGCTTGATTATGTGACATTTCTCCTAAGTGTTCTTGGCATCACCTTTCATTTCATTTTTTCTTCTGCAACAATGCTGCATGGAGCTTAAGGGCAGAAAAACAAAGTGAGGGCCTACTTCACCCTGACTCAGCTAGGTTTCTGAAGGGTCCAGCCTGCTGTGGGCCTGGCCAGCCGTGCAGAGCCTGCTATCTGAGACAGGCTTTCTGAGCAAGCCAGAGGCTTTCTTCCTTTCCCTGCTAAGTGACCATACCTGGGAAGTGGCGCAGATCCCATCAAAACCTACAGGAGATCCCCAGGCCTGCCTTGCTGGCCCTGCTCCGGGGCGAGCTGAGATGGCAATTGAGACTGGGCATGGTGGTGCATGCCTATAATCCCAGCTCTTAGAAGGCTGTAAACA
>NDGM011041886.1:0-11364 GCA_002564305.1 Octomys mimax | reverse complement strand
GCAAGACCTATATAACAAGAAATGTAACTTTTGTATATGACAAGGTCAGTCAAATCCCCTCAGAATTTAACCTGAAACCCTGTACAGCAGTTTGTAGATCTTTTGTCAGTGTCAGCCAGCTGGACAAAATACATAACAAAGATATAGAATTTCAAAATAAAATGATAAGAAATTAACAATGGTTATTATATTATATATTGTTATCTTCAAAGTGCTTGCTCAGATTACCAAATATAAAATTGATTAAACAATATAATCACTAAAGAAACTAGTTTACTATCCCCCAATCTTCAAGTATCAAAAAGACTTGGTGCAGGCTTCCATATATATTTTTTTCCTTTAAAGTTGAACTGCACAGTGTCCTTTGTGCTTACTCAATTGTGTTTTATTTTAAGAAATGAAAATAAAATTGTGCTTTTGCCTGAAGAACTGTAAAAAACAAAAAACACTACTAATATAATTAGCTTAGATGTCTTGTGTATATATACACATCTTTTTCTTTCCTTTTCTTCTTGTCTTTTTCCCCCCATTCTAGTTGTTCTTTCCCTTCCTTTTTTCTCTTTTTCCCATCCCAGTTGTTCTCCCTTTTGAGCAGTTTCTTTTCCTTTCACTATATCTTTTGTACCTTTTAGATCTCATTTACTCTTTCTTATGCTAGGGAGAGGGAGACAACACAATGCTGACACATGTGAGTCTGTCGTATTTCACTTACGAGCATGGTCTCTAGTTGCACCCATTTACCTATAGAAGCCTTGAGTTTATATTTCTTTATAACTGAATATTTTATATCTTTCTTTATATCTGACAGTGCTGTGTTTAGAGCGGTACCACTCAGTACTTTGGGACCTATGGTGACTTGCAGGTCACTTTTCCACTATATCCCATCAGCTCTACTCAGAAGAGGCCACGCTTGGTAACATTTTTCCTTCATTCTTCCAGGAGCCACATTGTACAGCAGTGTTACCTGGGAGAGGCAAAGAAGCAATACAGAGGAGCTACGCACATCTCGAAATGATATCTAGAAGCAGGCGGGATGGCAGTGACCTATCCGATGCATAGTGGGGTTATAAGAGGGCCTCTGAAGGTCTCACTCCATGGCTGGCTTGGCAGAGAAGAGAGTGATTAGGATAAAGCCCCGTCTAGTAATGCAAAGTCATTGTATAAAAAGAGAACATATTGGCCACAGATATTCTTTCTAGGATAGTTTGAGGAGCTAGCATGAGAAATTAGGATTCTAGGAGAATGTGACAAAAAGATACGTAAGATATTTTCAGGGAATGGAAATTGGGCAACCAGAAAACATCACAAGAGAAGTGAGCTCCTGTAGAAAGAGTCAAATCTTGGAAGAAAGACTTGCAGGAAATAAACTATTTTCATGAAGAAGACATGTGAGTCCCATTTCACAAATAGCAAATGTTTAGCTTTAAGGCTTGGTGTCCCATTTAGAACATTCCTACCATTGCTTTCCTTACCCTAGTATGCTTTGAAGTCTAGAAAGGTAACTTTTATTTACTTGTTTAGCCAGGGTCTTCCTGTGTCCCTCACTTCCTGCTGATCCTACTTGTTGTTTCTGGGTTTGTCTGTACACCCTGGGGCTAGAACAGAAACATAAAAGCTCACAGTATGAAAGGATATTGAAGCAACATACAGATGGTTGAAAGACCTCATGAAGTGCAGAGGTGTTTGAGGTGGAGAACATTAAAGGTTATAGGAAAGAGACATTCATGATGTAATAGTGAAACATTCATGTATGTCAAGGCAGGAATTCAGTCATCCAATTTTAGAAGTCAAAAGAACCCCTAAAATCATTGAGGTCTAAAATCCCTTCCCCTTCCCTATGTCTGTGATAGTTAATCATAAGAAGCTCCACTTCTGGATGGTTATGTCTATAAGAAACTTCTTCCTTGTGTGTCAACATATGCAATCACATAGCTCGGTACATGGTTTTTATTTTATATCCTCAACTTAAGATTCAAAAAGAAACTATAATATTGCAGAAAGTCACTTGGCATGTGTTTCTCAATCTCAAGCTATAAGGCTTCAGTTACCAAATAAATATTCACTTCATTTTGTATATTCTGATAGCATGAGTATTGTAAGAGGTTATATATAGAAAATTTTAAGTACAGGATATGAAAGCAGAAAAGCCTTGCTTTCTCCAAGCCACTGTCTGCACAAGACATTGGCTGTCTATGCAAGTTTACTCACCAAAGCAAAGCTAAAAATACATAGGTATTTTAGTCCTATGTCTGAATAAATTCTGCTCTGTAGAATACTTAATACTGAATTCATGCTTCATAAATATATATTTTCATGGATTCTGGATAAATATCTAAAATGAAATAAAATTAAATCTATCTTCTTACTAAAATAAAAAATTCTTATCAGTAAAAAATTTCTTTCAGATTTTTCAGGCATTTTTATTTATTTATCCATTTATTTATTTAATGTGTTTGGTACAAGGTCTCACTGCCCAGCTTGGACTCCTAGTGATCCTCCTGTTTTCAGCCTCCCAGTGCTGGGATTACAGGTGTGTGCCAACATGCCTGGTCTCAGTGGCTGGCTCAGTGCACCTGAGGGTGGAGCCAGCACAGCATATGGTGCAGAGGATTGGCCCTTTGATCCCCGTGTTTGCTTAAGCAAGTGTTAGTCTGATGAGCTATCTCGCTGTCCCAGGCATTTTACTACATTTGTCTTCACTTATAGAAAGTTTCATTATGTATTTTCCTTTCAAAGAAATAGCTGAGGGCTGGATATATAGCTTAGCTCAGTGGTATAAGTGCCTGCCTAGAAAATGCAGTTCAATCCCAGGTACCAAAAAACAAACAAACAAACAAAAAAAAAAATGAATAGCTGATCATTTCTCCTGGTACACCAGAGACACAAAGAAGGTTATGTTGGGACCCCCACTTTACACACAGAGAGAACAATGGTGAGGTACAAAGCAACTGACTGAGTTGGCTCTTGGCTTCTTAGGGGCTTCAGAGGGAGTGTGTGGTATTACACTCTAGTCTTCATCCCTCCGTCTGGATTGTGAACAGCACACCTGTCCAAACAGGTAGCTCCGGAATCTTGTAAGCATCATGTGGCTTTATATGTCTGTCCACTCCATTCTGCTTCCCCAGCTCTTGATTGCAGATTGGTCTTCATGACCACTAGAGCAATGAAAAGGCTGCACCAGAACAAAAGCTTGACTCCACACCAGGAACTGAGGTGATGTTCTCCCAGAGTCACACCAGTGCTTCAGATCTGAAGCATTCTGGAAGATGTTTGAATAAATCTTTCATAGTAACCTTCCAGCATAGCTTCAGGTTGCCCTATTGCAATCTTCCTGGTGTGTCTCTCAAAATGTAAGGTTTCCCCCAGTCCAATAACTAGCTACCTACTGCCTCAAGGGTGTTACTCTTGACAGTAGCAGCTACTACTTGCTCATGCATAACTTCTTTATATTTGACATACCCCTGGGAATCCTTCTGGTTCACTTCCCCAAGACATGAGAAAGTTGGCATTCAGTATCACCAGTATTAATTCAGGATTGAAGATGGCCCTCATTTTCCAAGCACTCAATTTTGAGTTTTGACATCATTAATTACCATTAAAGGAACAATGATTGGAAAAATCATTGACTCTAGAATTAATATCACCATCAGGCAATCAAAGCACTGAGCCTCGCACATGAATATCAGAGTCAGACATAATTATACATATTGTAGGGCAGGAAATGTTCAGGTGAACAGTTTTAAATGTAATATCAATACTCAGTCAAACTGAAATGATATATAACTGGTGTAGATGTCTATTTCCTTCTTAGTAGGATATTTGTAAACACCTTGTCTCTGTGTTCTTTTTTCTTAGCTCCATCTCCTCCCCTCCTCTTCTCTCCTACCCTTACTTTCCCTCCCTTCTTCCCTTTCTCCTCTCTTCCCTCACTCCTATCCCCTCTTCTGTCTTCAATTCCTCCATTTATTTCCTCCCTTCTCTTTACTGCTTCTCTTATTTCTTTCCCTCTCTACTCCTTCTCCACACTCTGCCCTTCTCAGTTCTCTCTTCCTGAAATAAATGATATGTAAATTAAACAATTTTTTTCTTACAGGAGCTCATGAATTAAATCACACAATACTAATACTAATGCATATTGGTGTGTTCAGTTCATTAAGAGTGGGAAAAGGCTCTTCCAGTCATTTGGGAAATGGTCTTTGAAGAAAATAGACTTTCAATTAAGTTTTGAAGGTTTGGAAGGTAATTAGGATGTCAAATTTGAGAGCAGTGCAAGCTGGTTTAAAAGAATTTTCTTTCTATCAAGTGTGCTTACTATATTTTCAAGAAATAAAATCTTTAATTTGGAGCATTAAAAGGTCTATTACAGATGCCACCTTTTGGTATAGGGAAGGAAGGACAAAGAATGGAAGGGAAGGGCACCTTAGCTAAGGACTTCAGTTTAATGTTAGACATCAGGAATGTCTCTACTAAAAAAGTGTCTTGGAGAAAAGGGTCATTGTGCTGCGTGCCCAAATTTTAGGATAACAAGGAGGGACAAGAACTGAGAGCAGCATGTTTACTCTGGACCTGTAAGAGGCTGGCAGAGTGCCTGCTGTGTCAGGATGCCAGCTTCTAGGACTTAGGAAAACAGAATGTAGCTGCTGTAGCACAGCAGTGAATCCTAGATTTTGATGCGGAAGACGTGAGAAGGTCAAATCCTTGTGGCTAAGTGAGAGAGTTAATAGGTTACACTCATTTATTCCTTCATTTTGAAAACTCAGAACTAAAGGCCCTTTCCTATCTTAGACTAGGCTGTTAGCCTGAAGTTGACCCTTACCAGTTTGTTACAAATGGAACTGAACTTTTTAAACATGTTATATCGGAGCACCTCTGTCTTCTGTGCTCTGCTGGAAGTGAAAGGATTGGCGGGCCCATCTCTTCTTGGTGTCGCTCTTTTACTGGTTATCTTGAAATCTCAGTTCCCTAAAGGGCTCAAAGAGGGTTATGGTTTTATGTTTTTCTCATCATTATATTAAAGGAGATGATGTTTGCCACGGTCTACATCCTATGTAGATGCTAAAGTTTGTATTGACTATTAGAAATAAAGTTACTTTGAACATATTTTTTGTCTTTGTGTTAGACCTGTTTTCCTTTTCTCTTAGGGGAAGAAGAAAATAGTGAGGTTGTTTAAACGCATGTTTAACTTTTTCTTTTTTGTACTTTAGGGAAGGGTCTATAGGATGTTCAGGGTCTCACTACTACATCGGACTCATAGTGATCCTCATGTTTACAGCCTCTCAAGAGTTGGATTGCAGGCGCATGCCACCACACCCACTATCCATCGAAGTCTAAGCATGCCCCGGAGGCGTGGCTGGAACGGCAGGCCTGGGGATCGAACCCCTGCCCCTGCGCCTGCTTGCAGGCACTTTAATCAGCTGAGCTGTTTGGCTGGCCCTTATACGTAACTTTTAAAGGAGAGGCCCATTCCGTTTCCGAAGTATAAATGACTGCTATTTTAGATTCTGTATCATTTTCCCATTCTCAACTGTAGCAGTTTAGAATTCCAGTTGCCCACATCCAGCTCATACTTCTTATCACTCTTGTTTTTGTTTTGTTTTGTTTTTGTTTTTGGTGGCACCGGGAATTGAACTCAGACCCTTGCACTTGCCAGGGAAGCGCTTATTCCACTGAGCCATCTCCCCGGCCCCCCACTCTTGTTTTTTTACTAGTTATTCTGTGCCAGGTGGGTAGCAATGCTACACTGTGGTATGAATTTTTCCTTCCCCAGTGACTCATCATTTTGTTCACCATTTCATGACTGTTAACAACTCATATAATTTCTTCTTTTTAAATATTATGCTCATGTATATTTTGAGCTATATTAATATAAATTATTAGAGTTTTGACTCAGCTGAGATCCAAGCCTGTGATCAAATACAAGATAAAAGTATTGTATCTTTTTCTTCTTTTTTCAACGCTGGAAGTTGAACCCAGGGCTTGATGTGTGCTGGCCAACGGCTGTACCTAACAGCAACTTCTGCAGACCTCCCTTGTTTGTACTTTATCTTTTCATTTTGCTGACGGTGCTTTTCAAAGAGCAAAAGTCTTTCACGTTGTTGTTCTACTATGAAATATTGGCCTACCTCAAAGTTATGAGTATTTCTTCTGGTTTTCCCCCATGTGTTTTATACATTCAGCTCATATTTTGCATCTAGGTTCCATTTTAGCCTAATTGTCTGCAGTGTAAAGTAAGGGTTGATGTTCATTTTCATCATATTGTTATGCTTTTCTAGCAGTATTTGCTGAAAGGGCTTTCTTTTCCAATTGTATTTCCTTGCCACCTCTACCAAACATTAATTGCCCATGAAAATGTAAGTTCCACTTTAACACTGTATTCTCTTCCCCTATCTTTTTGTTAAACCAAATTGTCTTAATTACCATAGGGGATTTTTTTGTGTGTGTGGTTGTACCAGGGGATCAAACTCAGGATCTTGCGCTTGCCAGACAAGCACTTATTCCACTGAGCTATCTCCCCAGCCCCACTATTGTTTTATATAAGTCTTGCAGACAGTTTGTGAAAAATCTTCTAGCTTCTTTTGATTGTAAGTTGAGTTTGACAGATGAATGGACAAAGCAAATGTGGTACTTATGCACAAGGGAGTACTAGTCTGCTATTCACGATAAATTTGGATGCACGTTATGACCATAATATTAAGTAAAACAGATCAAACACTCAAGTATCATATAGTATCACTTATATGAGAAACCCAAAGTTTAGAAATAAATTGAAGAACAAAATAAAACATGATAAAAGACATTTTTGCAAATGGAAAGAGAATCAAGAGATCAAAGAAGGGGCAAGTGACGTACCAGAAAAGGGATATAAAAGGCCTTAGGGTGTGTTATGTGTATGGACCAACTCCTCATGAGTAATCATTATGTGCTATACACATGTACTCAGAAAAATAAAACTTAAAAAATACTTTTGTTTTGACAGTTTTGATTATTTGCATTTCCATATACAATTCAGATACCTTAGTCACTATCTCCAAAAGATTCAGTGAGGTATGGTATTAAGAGTTGCCTAGGAAAGAAAGAGCCAATAGCATATATGTAGATGTGTAAGAGCTTTATTTGGATGCTGAATTACACAATTACCAGGGCCTACAATTCTCATCATACTGCAGTGGCAGAGCTAGAGAACCAAGAAAGCCAGCATTATAGTTTATCCTAATACAGGCAGCCTGAGAGCCGGGCAGACAGGCTGTGTGAAGTCTGAGGAGTTGGTGTAAGCCCTGAGATCTGATGCCCTCAGAAGCGGGGACGCAAACACTCGGGCAGGGAAAGCTCTAGAAGAAAAACTTCACCTTTCCTTTGGCTTTCTGCTCTACCTGCATTCTCAGCTGCTGGAGGATGCCTGCGTGCTCACCGATGAGCACACAACTTCACTTTACCTGGTAAACAGATCTGAACGCTGCTCTTCTCCAAAGATAACTTTCACATGCACACCTAGCGACTGTGCCTCATCAGCTGTGTGAGCACCCCTTAGCCCGGACAAGTTGAAGTACAAATTAACCACTACAGGGACTAATTGACATTATGTTAAATTTCTAGATGAATGTATGGGGATTTGACATTTAACAATATTGACTCTCTCAGTCTACAAACATGGCAGAACTTGAGAAAAAGTGTCGGCTTCTGTTTTGTTCAGGAATGCTTTATTTTTAAGTCAGAGGTCATACATATTTCTTGTTAAATTTGTGATAGGGTATTTTATCGTTTTCTACACTATTATAAATGAAGTCTTTAAATTTAGTTTTCCCTTTTTATGGTTAGTATATAAAATATTGAATTTTGCATTTTAATCTTCTATCTTGTAACCCACTCACTGTTATTATTACTAATCCAATTACAAGTATCTTGGCTATTTTTCATACCTTTGGTATGGGATGTATACAAATTAACAATATATACTGTAAAGTATTAATTGCTGTCTACTTCATAGATTTTTATAATTATAATGGAATTTGTTTCCTACTGTCTTTTGGATTATTTCTATATAAATAATCACACCATCTACAAATAGAGAAAGTCTTATGTCTTCTGTAATTCCTTTGTCTTATGATTTTACTGCAATGGTTTGGAACTTCAATACAATGTTCAATAGATCTGATAGCAAAAGGCAATTCGTGCTAGTCTCCATCTCAGGGAAGAATTTATAATCTCTACATAAAATATGATGTTAGGTGTAGGGCTTTTTTGTAAATGTCCTTTATCAGATTGAAAAAAAATCTTAGTATTGCCAGTTGGCTGGGAATATTTATCATGAATGGGTATCATATTTTGACAAGTGCTTTTTCTATATCTGTTAAAGTGATCATATATTTTCTCATTTTTATTCTATGAAGAAGATGAATTAAATCGATTTTTCTTTGCCTGTTAAATCGTCTTGCTTTATATTCTGGAGATAAATCTTACCAAAATATGATGCATTATTCTTTTATGTATTACAAAAATTTTAAGATTTTATTACTAATATTTTGTTGAGGACTTCCTGTGTGTTTTTTTATAATTATTATGTTGTTTTGTCTTTATTAGGTTTTGACCTTAAGGTTCTTCTGGCCTCTCAAAATGTGCTAAAACTCTTTCTCTATTTTCTGAAATAATTTTGTGTAAACTTGGCATTATTTTTCTTCGAGTATTTTATAGAATTTTTAAGTGAAACTATGTATGTACATGGAGATTTTTTGTTTGGAAGTTTTTGAACAATAAATTCAATTTAGTTTAATGGATGGAGGTTTAGTCATATTTTATGTATGCTCATCTTGTTGATTTTGGTAAATTACATTTTGGTAAATGTAATTTTGGTAAATTACATTTACTTTGGTAAAGTAATTTTAACAATTACTTTGTTAGCACAAAGTAGTTATAATAGGTTCTTAGTTTAAAAAACTTTTATGATCTACAGTGACAATCTTATCGTTTTCTGTACATCTTGGTTTGTGTTTTGTGTTATTTCTCTTTCCCTTCTCCCTCAGTCTAGCATTTTGTCAGCACTGTGAACTTTTGTTAAGAGCTATCTTCCTATTTCTGTTTGTTTACTATCTTATTAACATAAAAATCATAAGCTGCAGTTTTTAGAATAGTTTTAAGTAAAAAAAGAAGGCTCAGAAATTTCACATCAGCCCCCATCCTCAGTTGTCAGTATTCCTATGGAATGGCAATTTGGAGAATGTAAGTAGACACCTTATTTTCAGTTTTTAATATCATACCTTTTATTAGTTTATTCTGTGGAGTTGGAATAATGTACGATGACTTGTAACCTTCATATAGTATCATGCATAGTAATTTCACTTTGCAAAATTATTTATGCTCCAACTTCCTTTTTCCCCTCTAGCCCACTAATCCAAATCCATTTCCACATAGTATACCACTTCACAGAGAACACTTTATAATAACAAATTAGCTTTATCCCTCCTTCTCAAGCTTTGTCTCATTGTCATCCATTAAACCTAGACATAATTCGACCTAATTAGAAATGTAATCAAATATATGATACATTGTTTCTATTATTATTTTAATAACAGTTTATCTTTTTACATCAATTAGAAATGAGAAAAGTAAGTTTTCCTTTACCTTCACTTGTTTCTTCTTTAATATTTATTCTTTAGGAATATTTGTGACATAGAATTTAGGAATGTTTGGGACATTGAATTGCCCTTGGCTCTAGCAAGCCTCTTTTAATTTTTTTTTCAAGAAAGAGTTACTAGCAAATAAATTGCCTTCATTGGTTGTCTGAGAAAGTTATTTCTCTTTTATTTGAAACATACTTTCAAGAAGCACAGTAGGATAGTACTTTTTTCCCTCTTTAAATATTTCACTCCATTCCTATTTGGAAAAGAAGTTGAGTGCCATTTTTATCTGCATTACTTCTAGGTAAAGACCTTGTTCCTGTGATTCCCATAAGAACCTTTACTTTGGTTTCCTGTAGTTCCCTATGATATGTCCATCATATCATATGCCTATGCTTTATGCATGTATCTATGCATAAGATTTTTTGTTTAACTTTTTTTTATCTTTTCCCACTGGTATTCCTTGAGCTCTTTGGATCTGTGGTTTGGTATTTGATTTTAGGAAGAAATTCTCAGCTGTTTTTAAAAATATTTCTTCTATTCCTTTTAATCTCTGTGTTGTAGTGTTGTCATTGCATGTTGCCTATGTTGTAGTTTTTCCACAGCTTTTGGATATTCTGTTCTATTTTTTCTTTCAGTTATACTTCTCTGCTTTTTCCATTTTGAAGTTTCTATCAAAATATTCTCAAGCCAGAGATTCTTTTCCTCAGCCATGTGTAGTTTACTAATAACTACATCAAACACTCTTCATTTCTGTTGGTATTTTAATATTCAGTGTTTCTTATTTATTACATTTTATAATTCCTGTCTCTTTTTTTATTATTGTATATCTGTTCTTGCATGCCATCTACTTCACCCATTTCAGCCTTTAGTATGTTAATGTTTAGATATTTTAAATTTCAGACCTGGCAATTCTAACAACCTTGTCATTAGCTGAGTCGGGTTCTGACATTTACTGTATGTCTTCAAACTGTGTTTCGTTGACATTTAGTATGTCTTATACCTATTTTCCTGACGGCCAGACATGATGTAGTGGACAAAATAAGCTGAGTTGCGGAGGATGGGAACGTGTGCTGCAAACTTCTCATTAGAGCTCGGTCTTCTAATAAACCTGCAGCTCTGCATGGCAAATGTCCCAAGTACCTCCTTATTTCTGCCTCTCTTAGGTGCACCAGCATTTCTGCAAGAGGCTGGAGCTGAGGACTTTCCCTCCTCTCACTGAAAGTAGCTGTGGCTGGAACTGGGTATTTCCCTTCTTCCATTCTCTGCTAAGAATTTTCTTGCTTTTATCATAAAAGTATTTTCCTTTGCCTCACTGACATAATTATAATATCCTTTTAGATAAACTCAACATCTAAGGTACCTTGTAGTTCTTATCTAACTATAACCTTTTTACAGGTAACATTTCTTTGTTTATTATTTTAGTTCTTGTTGAATCATTTTTTAATCAGACTTTGGACATTATGAGTATGTATTTTGGAGAGTTTTGGATTTTATAATGTTTTTGAGTATTGTGGATTGATTTGCTTCAATGACAGATTTAATTATCATCCAACTGAAAGCCTGCTATTACCCATGATGACAGGTAGCTCAAATTTCAGCTCTGAATTTTAGCCTAAGTAGAAAGCTTCTAGAAGTCTTCATGTACAAGAGTAATTCTTGGGTCAGCCTGACACTTGAGGATATTTTATAACACTGCTTAAGGGGCCCTTCCCTTGATTTCTTTTTCTGCAGATCTTTTTTTTTTTTTTTT
>NDGM011041866.1:0-12416 GCA_002564305.1 Octomys mimax | reverse complement strand
CACACACACACACACACACACACACACACAAAATAAATAAATAAATAAATTTAAAAAGCTGAAAAACTATCCTTACTTTCTGTTCAAAATATGGACTTCAGCTCCTTTTTCCTGCTAGCCTTAGTAACACCTATGACTTTGTCACCCATCTAAATCTGAGATATTGGCGTATCACACTATGGTATGCAAATATCTCAGGTACCTGAAAGTGATGTTTTATTTAAACATTACAGTAGTCATTAGCCCTGCTCCAAGGTCTTATTATTTAATGTGCTAATAAAGAAGAACCTGAGGGCCAGCGAGAGAGCTCAGCAGAGTAAGTACCTGCTGAGGCAGGTGCAGGGACTGGGTTCAATCTCCAGCACCACACGCTACACCAGCTCCACCCCTGGGTGTGCTGAGCTAGCCACCAAATCTGGGGTGGCACATGCCTGTAATCCCACTGCTGGGGAGGCTGAAAGCAGGAGGATCACTGTGAGTCTGAGCTGTGTAGAGAGACCCTATACCAAAAACATAAAAAAAAGAACCAGCATTGGTGTATCATAAATTTATTTAATATTTTGATAGCTGTATAGCTGATCTTTCTCTATAGATGTGTGTTATTTTGTGCATTTAGAATCAGTATCCTGAGAAGCGGTTTACTGTCTCACCAATACCAAGGGGCACAGAGGACAGGTCAAAGACCCGGGCCTGGAACAGATGGGGCTTCTATACTAATGTCTAGCTTTGGAACTTCAGTCACAGTGCCAGGACTAGAGGAGAAGTCATCTTTAACACCCTGTTACCTATAGGTCATGGCCCCATGGCATGGCACATTGAGGATAGTCCTTGTTTGAGCTAGGTCTGCACTCAGTTATTCGTAGTGTCTCCTTTCACTCTGAAAATTAACCTGGCTTGACGTAGGTGCAGTGGTCATCACACGTGTTCTGGTAGGACTGGGAGGCCATTCATTTGTTGCTCACATTCCCTACAATCTCGCTGTTCTTCAGGCATAGGCATTGCCTTGGGCTCTTGTTTAAAAGGTAGGAGGATGACTGGGTATGCGCTGGCCTGTGTGTAATGGCTGAGCCCCATGCATCCTAGTTTGACTTGAGTGATCAGATTCCTTTCCTGGATGGTGGGGTGGATCTGGGGAAAGTAGGAGCTGCAAAGTAGACAAACGAGAGGGACACGTGGGGAAATACATCTGGACTCTGGGGAGCCAGCCACCCCAGGACCCTGAAGGAGATCTTCCAGGCTGGACAGGCATTGGGTTGGACAGGCCCAGAGCAGAGAAGATTCCTGCGATTTTTGGCTCTGCGTGGGCAGTGCTGCTTGATTGTGAACTTGCTTTCTTGCTGCTCATAAAGAAGCCAGGTAGAATGTGTGCCTACCCAACGGCCACTCTTTCTTCCTCAAACCTTTTTGAAGCCCTCCCCTTCCGCCAGCAGAGCCCTTCCTAGAGCAGAGGATGAGTGTTAAGAGATAAAAGCTGTCCAAGGGGTGTTGAGTCCCAGGTCCCATAGAGCCCATCCCAGGACTTGATCCAGGTACTCAGAACACTGACTGGCCCCTCTTGAGTTCCCATGCTGCCTCTACTTCCCAGCTTCCTTGATGAGTTCATCTTTCTGAACCTCAGCATCCTTTTCTGTATGATGAGGTTATGCATAGCATCTGTCAGGCAGCAGCCCAGCAGGAGTCAAGCAACCTGTTGAGAAGGGACGATTCCAAGAGGACATCTCTACAAAGATGTAGGAGATATCAGTGAGGAGAATGTGGGGTGAGGGGCAGCTGCCCACAGCAACTGGTGTCCCTCCTGGCCCCGTGAGGCTGCAAGGGGGCAGATGCTAGGAAGGGGAGGACAGACACATACAGGATGCTGCTCTGAGAGGCTCCACAACCTTTGGTATGGAGGGACAACTCCAGTATGAAGCAGAGAGCAGACCAGGGGCATAAATACCCCAGCCTCAACCTCCTTCTCTCTGGTTTCTTTCCAGGACTCTAACTGGTCCAACCAGTGGGAAGCCAGAGGCAGAGGCAGCACCATGACAGAGTTCTCCCATGAGTGTTCTGGGCATACAGCAGGGTGAAAAAGGGCAGGCAGTGGTGCTGAGGGGGTAGGTGGACGCACACTCTCATGATCTCATGCACCAATGGCCGAGCTTTGTTGCATTTGATCCTCACAGAACCTCGTGCCTTGCTCAGAGTCCTGTGCATAGAAGGTGTGATCAAACAGCAGGGTGAACATTTACATTAGAAACAAATAACTTGGGGCTGGGGATACAGCTCAGTGGCCCAGTGCCTGCCTGCAAGCACAAGGTCATATGAGTTGGCCTCCCAGCACCAAAAAAATAAAAAAAATAAAAAAAAATAAATAAAAAGAAAGTTATTATAGTAAAGATACATTACCATTAATTCCCTTCAAACTACTTCTTGCTGAGTCCCTGGAGAGAGGTGTCAGGCCCCATGGCAGCTTGTGGGGAGTGGCAGATGGATCTGGTGGGCATCCACTGAGTGGAGTGTGCGGCAAGAGACCCTGTGCTGGGCACCCAGGAGACCCCACAGATGGTCACAGATACAGAAAAGGGCTGCCGAGGCCCATTTTGAGGCAGAATGAAAGTGCTGGATGTGGGAACGCCAATGAGCCAGCCCAGGGGGTCTGTGCAGTGCTTACAAAGGAGCCTGGGTTCTCGTTTCCTTTCATGCTAGTGGGGAGTAGTTGGCAGCTTGCTACAACCAGCTTTTCTCTCTTTCTCTTTCCTTTCTTCTTTTATTTTTTTTACTCTTATAGTTTTTTGTTTGTTTGTTTTTGTATTATAGGGAAGGGTCTACAGGGTGTTCAGGGTCTCACTATTACATTGGACTTGTAGTAATCCACCTGTTTACCGCCTTCCAAGAGCTGGGATTACAGGGGTGCACCACCACACCCAGTCTCAGTTGCCATCTCAGTGCGCTCCGGGGCGGGGCCAGCACAGCAGGCCCAGGGATCTCACCCCTGACCCCTGTGCCTGCTTGCAGGCACTTTAATCCACTGAGCTATTTGGCCAGCCCTGCTTTTTAAATTATAGTTAATGGGTCCTGAGTTCAATCCCTGGTACCACAATAAATAAATAAATAAATAAATAAAATTATAGTTAATACAATCTTTTACAAAAATCAGGTGGTTCAAATAAGCAGAAAAGGGACAATTAAAAAATCTCCACTGAGATACACTCACTGTTAATATTGTGGTGTGCGTGTTTCCGGGTGATGGTTCTCTCTTTCTTTTCATTAGGACCCTCCTGCTGCTCTAAACCAGAGCTGAAGTAGCTGGCATGTCTAAAGCACTGCTCAATGCAGGCACAGTACAAAGCACTTTCTATGGATTAATAACTCACTAAATTCTGAATTTTTTTTTACAGAGGCATGAAGAGAGTCAATTACCTGTTCAAGGTCACACATCTACTAGGTGGGAGAGCTAGGATTTGAACTCAGACAGGCTGACTTTAGAGCCCAAATGCTTTTAAGGCTAATTGTTAACCAGTTAATCAGCGTCTAATTTTCCAACATCCTCACGTCTCTGGCTCTTACATGGTGTGGAGCTGTCTAGTGCCCCTCTCAACACAGCACAAAAGCATGTTTTCCACAACAGATTGAGAAGTGTGTCTTGAGTCACAGCGCCCCCTGGCTTCCTCAGCCATTTTGATCCACTCCCTCTAGGCTGGGTCAGGGTGGCCCAGAGATTCCAGAGATCTTGATTCACTATACAGAATCAAGTGAATTCTGTTAGACTCTGGGGATGAAGGGTAGAATAAGGTACAGCTCCCAGACACACCCAGGGGAAATGGCAGTGTGAACACAGAACCCTGGAGACACTACAGAGAAAGAAAGCTTCATAACAAGAAAAGGTCAAGTGTGTGACCCTTACCTCCCTCCAGGACCCCGACCCTGGGGCTACCACAAGTTCCCTAAACTGACCCAAGGGCCAAGAACTTTTGCTGTCCTTCCTGCCACTGAAATACCTTTGCCTTTCTGTCTCTTCCCTCAGTTTGTTGGACATGGCTACCTAATAATCTCAGAGTATGTCCCAAGTAGGGCGAAAGGCTTCAGAACCATGACAAGAGCTCTCAGTGCAGTTAATAACCCTGATAGCCTTAGGTTGGGCAGAGACAGTCAGTGAATTAAGCAGACTGGCCATTTCCACATTAATCCTGTAGGAATATTCTTTACTCCCATGAGGCTATATCCTTCCACCTGTGTTGTTCTGAGACATAATGGATCTGTCTTCCCTCTTCCTGTTCATCTTTAGTGTGTATTAAATGAAAAAAAAATTTTTTTTCAGGAGAAAAGCATCAGGAGGGCAGGATGATAGATCTATGTGTCACATGAAGAGTGGAAGGGACAACTGACAGAGGCTCCTGAGAATAGGCGTGTATGTAGGCCTTCTGCGGAGGTAGCGACCTGTCAACCAAGAGTGTGTTGGGGAGTGAGCTCAACCACTGTGGGCAATGGAGACCCCCAACTCTGAGGGCCAGTGTCAAAGGTGCCCATCACTTGTTCCATGGGAGAACTAAGGAGCTGGGGCACTGTGTGGACACTCCCGAGCCCTGGGGATGCTCAGTGGTGTTTCAGTTCTCAGGCTCCTCTGGCCCCAGCCCCTCACAGCGCCTGAGGGTTGGATGTTCAGACATTGGATCCCGAACTGGCAGAACTTCTAGGCACTACAGCATCTGCCACAGGCGCTGCCTGCCCATGGAGAACCAAAGCACACTGCTCATCTGAAGGGACAGCTTAGCAGCTAGCTTTGCCAAGCGCGAATGTGTGCCCAGGGTTTTCAGACCTTCATATTTCCCAAGAGATGCCAAAAATTTAAATTTTCATGTGAATTCTCTCCATTTGCAAATGTTAACCATGACTTCAAAATTAAAAAAATAAACTGTACGAGCCAACCACAGCATATCTGTGGGCTGGATCTGGTTTACCAGCAGCCAGATTTTGAAACTTGATCTGCCCTAAAGGCTAATCTCTGCTCCAGACTGTTCTTGCTAGGCTACAGGCAATCCAAGATGAATTCTGATAAAGGGAAGGTGAATGTGTAATTTAGGAATAAACTGAATCTATGTATCAAAGAGAGCCCCCAAATATAGTGTTGGTGGCCAGACAGAACTGAGCTCCTTTCTCCTGGAGGTAGGTGGGTGGTCAAGGGTCGCTCTGCTGCACGAGGTTGTCCTCCTACCTTGTTGCTCCTGTTAGGGGTTAAAACTGGTCCTTAGTTCCTCATATACTTTCTAGTCCTTAAGAAGGGAAAAAATGAAGCTCAGTCATTTCAAGGGTCAGATTCTTTAACTATGAATTTCGCTTCCTCTCATAGTTTCTGAGTAAGAATTTAGTCATGTGGTCATGTGTAGCTGCAAGGAATGCTGGGAAGTATTGCTACTGTCTGTCTGTCTGTCTGTTGGCCTTATTGGTCATAATTTCCCTTAAACTTAGGAATTGTATTTGCATATAATTAGGAGACTGAATGGCAGACACTTCTGCCACAATAAAAAAGTGATCTAGAAAGGATGGTATTGTGGCCCAAGGCAGGTCTACTTAAGTGGAAAGTTTTCTCCAGATGACCTATGAGTTCTCTCTGTGTAGAATAGGTTCATCATGACATTCCTTTGAGAAACCTTCACAGAACCTCAGTACCAATCTGGCTAAGGTTAGTTACCACGGGAAAGATGCAAATGTAAGGATTAACCTTTGAGGTCCAGGATCTCTCCTGTGTGTGGTCTCATATAATCTTTAGGCCTCTTGTGAGGAAAGTATTATTTTTATTTATTTATTTATTTATTTTGTCAGAACCGGGGATTGAACTCAGACCCTTGAGCTTGCCAGGGAAGCACTTTTTCTACTGAGCCATCTCCCTGGCTTCCGAGGAAAGTATTATTAGTTCCCATTTTTAGAAGAAAAACCGAGAGCAAGAGACATAGGATGGAACATCCAGGCTCCTCGGCGGTTTTATGTTTTAGAGGCATGGTCTTGCTATGTTGCCCAGGCTGGCCTCAAACTTGTGGAGTCCAGAAATCTGCCTGCCTCAACCTCCTGGATAGCCAGGACTATGCGCATGCGCCACTGTACCTGCAATTCCCAGATCATTGATGAGGGCTAGTGTACAGATCCTGAGCTAACAGAGCTCCCATACAGGTTGTCTCATCAGAGAAGAAAAGGCCTTGGCCAGATTGGAAAGGAGGCAGTGATGACTGCAGAGTTCACGTTCTTTTCACTGCAATCCGATTTCCTTACACCAGTTACTTCCCCAGAGACAGTGACAGCAACTCTACAGGCTGCTGAGAGGGTAAACAAACCATGATGAATGAATCTCCTCTCCTAATATGAATGCCTTATTGTTGTTATTCTTCATGCCCTGCCAGTGCTTGCAGCCTGGGCTGCTGCTCTACTTCTAGCTGGTGGATTAAGGGAAGCCAGTGCTCACAGCCCTGGTGGAAAGTCAGAACTGGGATTCAAGGTAATGCAGAGGGGAAGGCGCACCCAGGGGCACTTGGCTTCACTATTAACCTGGCCCAGGCCACTAGTGGTCCTGTAACTGTCTTCTTCTATGACATGTTGTTGCACCCATGTGGGTGTCGTCCACATTAAACAAGCCCATTCTGTGAAAACTGAGACTTGTTGAAAAGACAAATGAGAGACAATTATTTAATTAACCACAAGAGACTTCGCTTCGCAAAAGAGGATTTCAGTAAAGCTGGTTTTGAAATAACACTGAGAATTTCATTCTAGAAAACAGCATGTCTAGAAAGATGGGCAGTTCCTTCCTGGTCCATCTGGAAATGTTCCAGAATAGATTATGTTTCAAGAACTCTGTAATGATGTGTCAGAGGGAAATTGTGAAATTGGAATTGGGTCAGGGGTTATTTGTGGTCGATACATTTAGAGCGCCGGCTCGGCCTTTAGCCCTTCTCTGAGAGTCTAGTCACTCACAGTGTATGGGAAGGAAAAGGTGGTTGTCAGGGTAGCCGTGCCTGGGCCCCACTAGGGCCCACCCTCACCACTGATGGGAACAAGGGGAAACTCCTGGTTAGGAGCCAATCTGTGAGCCAACCAACTTCCGTCTTACAAACAAGGGGAGCCAAGATTCACCTGACTCCAGTTAGATGCTGCTAGGCCCTTGAACTGATGGATCTTGGAGAGCCAGGCTGCGGCGGTGACTTAAATGCTATGTGCACTCTCTGAAGAAGACAGCGCACCTTCCAGCAAGAGGAAAGAGCTGGTAATTGAACAGGTGCAGGGCCTGGCAAACATGCTTTCCTATTGTTTGGGACCTGCAGGATTGTCTGTCACAGTCTTGGAATAAACATGTACAGTGCTCCAACTCAGCAGGGATTCAAACTGGTTCCAGGTTATCCACCTCAGGCAAGAATGAGAACTTATTTTTATGCCTCCATCTGTTCTCAGTGGGCCCAGAAGTCTTAGAGGGACCTTTCTGTCTCGGGAGGCTTTTGTACTGGCCTTTGGATGGGGGGTGCCACCTAGGGGACACATCTCTACCAACTAAATGGTCGGTGGGCTCTGGTGGTCCTCACCAGAAAGAGACACTTTCATGGTAGCTGTGGGGGAGGGGTTCCTCGGAGCGAGCTGGGCAGAAGCCAGCACCCTTGTGTTCCCACTGCACTGCCTCTCAGGATCTGCGGTCTTTGCCTTGCTGCTGTACAAAGTGACTAACTCCACTCTTGCTGAGGCAGCTTGGAGGTGGAAGGACTGCCAAGAGTCCTCGGGGCAGAGCAGACAAACGTGCTAGGCGGAGCAGGGCGAGGCAAACGCACCACGAATGCCTCGCGGGTTACCCCACTCGAGGAGCATGAGCAGAGGTCTTTTCCTTTCAGCCGAGTGTCACACACAGTGTGCCAACACCATAGTCTCTTCCTTTGCTTGTCCCCTCTTTCCCTCCTGAATTTCTGCCTCAAGTGGAAGCCCTAGCTGGCTTACCCAGGCTTGTTGCAAACATCACATCCAGGTTCCCCGTGTAGCTGTCAAAATCCATCAAGCCTCATGGTTTAGCACTTATGCCTTGACTATTCATGGTGTGCACAGGAACAACCAACGTGCACTCCAGTATTGTGAGTTTCTTGTCAAGGAGTCTGGCCATGCCCTTGACCTCTTCATCTAATCCCTTCCTCCTTTTTAATCCTGTCTGGTTGAACCACTTCTGTCTGCCAGGCACCCCCTTCAGTTAATACAGCCATTGTGCCAGCTCTGTAGGTGCTGTTCATAAGCCAGCCTTGGTGCTAACTGGCTGACAGTGACTAGTCACCCATCAGATGGCTTGTGCCACTGTCACAAGCCCCCGTACAGTGGCTACTAGTAGTTCCCCATCTATTTTTTTACAGATGGGGAAAGAGAGGGTAAACCAGCCCTCTGACTCCACTATCGAAGATCTGCCTTGCCACCACTTCAGCTGCCCCAGGCTTCCCTCACCAGTTCTAGTGAGTGAGGAGAGGGGGCCCAGGTGTCCTGCCTGGCAGCGAGGCTCCTGGAACTTGGCTTTCCTCTCTTCTTCCCCGTGAGCACAGCTGCCAACCTGGAACGCAGCCCTTTCCATGAAAGCCCAGGAGAGAAGCCAAATGTTTCACCTGCCAGACTCGGAGATGCTTCAGCCAAGAAGCCTCCAGGCCTGTGCAGAGCATGGGGAGGGCTGCCCATGTGGGGTCCCTACAGTGGCGGGCGGAGGGGGTTAGCTACACAGGGCCAGCCTGCATTCCCAATGCTTCAGGTTCCAATGGCTAAAGAGATCCAGATGGCCCTTCTCCTGCCTGCCCTATCCTTCAACCCAGGGAAGTTTCTGGAGGAGACCCTTCCCCTTACATCTGGTGGAATGTGGTAGGTCAAATTCTAGGAAATCCCCCAGTATTTTTGCCCTCTAGTACCACACTGTTTGCCTGCACTCTGTGATTCCTGGAACTATGAATACAATGGATTCCATTCCAGTGATTAGGTGATATTTTATGCTACAATTGACCCTGGAAGGGTGAGATTATTTAAGTGATCCTAATTCAGATTATTCAAGTGATCCCATCGCCCTTCTCCCACAGCAGAGTTTTCTCTGGCTGGTGGCAGAAGAGAGGTTGGAAGCAAGAGAGGATCTGACCCATCTTCTCTGCCTGGAAGACAGAGGGAGCTTTGTGGCAAGAAATGTAGATTCCTTCTAGAAACTATGAGTGACTCTCAGCCTAGAGCCAGCTAGGGAATAGAGGGCTCAGGCTGATTCCAGTAAGAGGAACGTACTTCCTTGGAAATTCTTGCTCCAAGCCTTCCTGTAAGAACCCAGTCCAGCTACTTGACTTTGGCCTCCTGACATCCTGAGCAGGTAATTCCATTGCTTCCGCCTGGCCTGCTCACCCATTGGCTGGCAAGCTAATGAGCAGGCATTGTTTTGAGCTGCTAATAGGAGATGAATATACATTGACAATCTAGTTACACGTCCAGCTGTTCTGCCCAAGCTGCCCCCTATGGTTGTCACTATGTAGTCAACGGCAGCTTCATTCTTCTTGACTCAGGCCAAAAATCTTCAAGTCAGCCTTGGCTCCTCTCTTTCTTATGGCCTTTTGTGGAGTCCACCTGCCCTTTTCCAGACCATGGCTGTACCTGGTCAGCATCCTGGACCTGCCCCTTGTCCTTTCCGCCTTGCTAGCTGTGTGACTCAGCATGGCTGTGCCCAGGTCCTAGCAGCTGTTAGGATAGGATGCTCTTGGGCAGCAAGTGGCTGTCCTCACTTTAGCTTCAAATTCAGACACAGAGCAGCGGGAGATAGAAATGGGGGTTCCCACATGTGGGCCTAGCAGGGAGCAAGGGACACTTGTGTTCCCGCCACCCGTGTGGCCTGGTGGCCCCTCACAGCCATTACCTGTGTGTTTCCAGATATAACAGTTGCCACACCAGATCGGTTCCCAAGCCTACTTCAGAACTGATTATGCTCCAAAGTCATGCTGGGGGACACTTTTGGAGATCAAGATTTTATTTATTGCTCAAAGTGTTGAGCCAAGAGCAAAAAAATGACTGAGGCAGGGGACTGTAAAGGATAACCGGGCCACTGGAACTGGGGCCGATTGAAGATAGAAAACTGTTAATTAGTGGAGCATGAGGGGACCTCCTTCTTCCTCACTGACTTTCCTGGGGCTCCCAATTCTTCATGGAGTATTAAATGACAACCTCAGCGTTTAAATGTTTCTTGGCCAAATATCTTGCACAGTACCAGGCACGCCCTGAGTTTTCCTAATTGGTGGCTGTAGTGGCTGATCTGTTGTCTGTAATTTACTTCTCAAGGGAAAGCAAGGATAATTTGCTAGGTGCATACGTGCATGCATGCATGTGTCCATGCGTGCATGTGTGCATTAGTATTCATCTAACACCACAGCAGTTAGCTAACATGTGAATGATCCCAGCCCCACACTCCAGAGGAAGTTGCCATAAGTGCTTCAATTATGTCTTAGCTCAGCACCCACGAGTGGGTTCATTAGCATAAGAGATTTCTAGAATGATTTTTCATTGATGAAAAGAATGGCAGCCAGTAAAGGTACAGGGCTGGAGGTGTATCTTGGTGCAATCACCCCACCTGCACACTGCAAACGTACCTAGTCAGACCGCAAGCCACTTCTCTCAGAGAGGCCCTGGCCTTGGAAGTCTACCCAGGCCCATGTCCAGATAGCAAAACGTTTCCCTTTTCCCTTAGCCAAATACTGTGCTGAAGATGTTGTCATGTCTGCCTTGGGTGGACTTGCCATGGAAGGGGATGCAGAGTGTCTCAAAGGAGGAAGAGCTGAGATGTCCTTGCTCACAGAGTGTACACAGAGGCTTCCCTGCTGGTGGCCTAGGTGACGAAAATCTATCTTTCTGTACCGTACGACCTGCCTAGGAATTTGGGGAAGGAAGCCTGCAGCCTTTCGGAACTTCTCACTCTGGTGAATAGGAAGCTACCATCTCACACATTGCAGTTGGGGTAGTCAAAGAGAGCTCAGGCTAGGTTTGCACTAATTGCTTTCATCTAAGTAAGACTTATAAATGAATCAGAGAATGACTGACTTCCACCAGGTTAGAAATGACATGTTGTGACAAGAAGTCAGGAAGTTGACAGGATAAGCCTCTGCACAGCACACCCAGGGGGTGGGGGATCCTGCACCCATTTTAGGTGCTATAGAGGTCAAATTTAGAAGGGATGTGTGCATAGAAGCAGGCATAGGACAGGAGAAGGTGCAGGAGGATAGGGAATTCTGATGCTTTTTCCTTCCTGGTAAAGGAAAAAGACAAAGAAAAGCCATGGATCTTTCTAGAAGTGGCACAGCTGAATATGATGAGCTGGAGTGGACCTAGACCAGGATTCAGATACTCTTTCTTTGTATCTAATTGACTGGGGCAAGTTTCTTAAGTTCTCTGAGCAAGTCTTGCCATCTACAGGATGGGGATAAAGAAACTATCCTGTGAATGTGGATTTAAATACATGGACATGAAGCCACTTAGAAAAATGTCCATCACAGGACAAGCCTTCAATGCATAGTTGCCTTGCCAGGATGCTTATTATGGCACCATACAACCCAGGTTATAGCAGAAATGGGACACGTGGGTTCCCAGAGCTCAAGTCTATTGTGGCAATGAACTCACCAAGATGCAAGAGAAACCCTGACATGTCTTCCAAAATACAGATTCTAAGCACCATTCCAGAGCTCCCAAGTCAGAGGACCAGTGAGGCTACTGGAAAGCCTTTGTGTTTATTATTAGTAGTAGTGGGGCAATCATAAACAGAGAATTGAACCCAGGACTTTTGCACTGAGCTAAATTTCCAGCCCATTTTTGAATCTTTAATTTTGAGACAGAGTCTCCTTAAGTTGCCCAGGCTGGGCTTGAACTTTTGATGCTCCTGTCTCAGCCTACCACAGTGCTTAATAATCTCCACAGGGATTATAGGTATGCACCAACAGCCTTGGCTCAGGAACCAATTTTTAATGAGCTGCCAAATGATTCTTTTTTTTTTTTAATGCCAAATGATTCTGATGGGCAGCCACACTAGAGAACCAGATTTCAACACTGTAATTCAGCCACTGTGTTTGGTAATTCTTCTGCCCCTTCCTTCAGAGGCCCCTGGGCCATGCATTTGGGCTGCTGGCTTCTAGGCACATGTGTGGGAGGCACTGCCTGCACCCTGAGCCACTCTAGCACAGTGGGGTAGGGAGAGTCGCTGCAGGCCAGTTTTATAGGCAGTACTCTTCCATCATCACTGGAACTTCAAAGACTTCACCAAGCCCAGAACCGATGGGCTATGGGCTAGCCTCCAGGATTAATTTTTTGCTTTTGCCTTCCTGTAAGCCATGCATTGCACCTTTGCTATTTATTTATTTATTTGCGGAATCAGGGATTGAACTCAGGCCCTTGCCTTGCCAGGGAAGCACTTATTCCACTGAGCCATC
>NDGM011041851.1:0-18186 GCA_002564305.1 Octomys mimax | reverse complement strand
GAAGAAGGGAGAGAAAAAAATGACCAAGAAATACCAATCAAGTTTGTTACCATCTGGAGAAAAATGCAGCTTAAACTGAGGTGCTGCAAATTTTTCACGACTTCTGTGACGCTAGCCAGTGCTGAAGCAGTGAGAGAAAAGGGGATCCTTCCGTGACTTGCGCTTCGCAGGAATGTTAACACAGGGTAGAGTGCTCCTCGAAGTGTGCCGCCTTACGAGGTGATGAGGCTCCCATTACCAGAGGTATTCAAGCGTAGGCAGAATGGCCACTTGATGAAAGGGTCACAGAGAAAATTGAAACACTGAAAAGAAGGTTAGGAAGATGTTGCTTGAAAACCTTTCTAGGTCTCAGAGTTTACCGTTCTTTAAGGTTACCTGAAATAAGAAAAGGAGCAAAGGGTATTGGTAGTGAAAACACAGAAATCTTTTCCTTTTTCATTCAAATGGCACTGAATTTTGATCACTTTATAGAATGAGGATTCATGGGTTACACTTTATTGAATGAGAGGCTTCCATTACAAGAGGGACCAACAGTGTCAGTAATAGCCACAGTGATGAAGATAATTTATATTTAGAGTCGGCCCTGGGCCAAGTTCTGTGTTGACCACTTTCTAGGCATTGCCTTAGCCTTTCAGAACAGGATGTAGGAGACAACCTCGAACTGCTCCACCCAGTTTAGCCCTAAGACTGGAACCTCTTCAAAGAGGTTGCTTAAGGCCACTAGACTTCCTGTATAGATAGGACATGGTGTCCCAGAAGATGAAGTGATTCACCAAGCCTACAGAGCATGTTTATACCAGAACAATTGGGAAGAAGAGGATGTGGAGTTGGATGACAGGGTTCTTAAATTACTGGTATTCAGTGTTCATGTATGACCATTACCCAGTTAGGGGCATGACCTTATTTCATCCCACAAATGCCTCTGAAGAGTGATACTGTTTTTATCTTCCTCTTTTAGGTGAGCAAGCTGAAAATCAGAGAGGCCCAGTAACTTGTTTTACATGGCCCAGCAAGACAGTGGTAAGCTAGACATTTATTCAGCCAATTTTCTTATTAGTACACCAAGGTCATTTATATGTTAGTCAGATTTTGAGGAAGTCACTGACTAGTTCTGCTTTTCTCATTTGAAACATAAAAAGAGGCCACTTTGTGGATGTCCTGGGCTTGTACGTAGTACAGGATTGGTAGACAGAGCAAATAATGCAGGAAACAATTAAGCACAGTGTCCCTAAGTTTTGCAAGCCCTGGTATGTTCTGATTGTGAGTCTGGGGCTGCCTTTGCTACAGGTTTTCTTTTCTCTCAAAGCAGCAGCTGCAGACAGGGCCTGGAGCCTCTGTGAGGAGACAGTGTTCTCCAAGTGCTGAGGCACGGTGAGTCCTGCCCTTGCGAACAGGTGAGTGAAGGGAACATGGTACTTGATGGCTCTCAGCAAACAGAGGGGTCAGAGCAGAAAACCACCTGACTGCTCTTGACCCAGGGCTGCTACCTCCCCGCTGTGCCCCACCTGGCACCTGTGCAGTGTGGAGGTGAAGGTGCTCCAGGTGCCTTTGCTTAGAAGGTGCTTCCCCTCTCAGTGCCTGCTGCCCTCAGGTCTCCTCCTGGCCCAACAGTGTGGAACACAGACTCTGTTCGGGGCCCCAAATACGTGCTTGCCAACCTCTCTGCTGCTCTAACACCATTCTGGAATCAATGCAAAGTTAGATTGAAAAAATCATAAGAAGTGCACTCTGCAGAGAGAAAACCTAAGTGCTGAGCCTGTCAATGAGCTTGCAGTGTCCCCAAGCCCACAGGGCCCTTGAGCCCAGAGCCAGGAGACCTAGCATTTGGCCCCCATCTCTGCCAACAGAAGCCGAGTTCATTTTATAGTCATGAACCTACTGAGCAGATAGAAGTGCTGCGAGAGAAGGGGGTGCAGCAGAAGAGTGTGGGTGCTGAGGGGTGTTGGGCTGATCCCATCTGTTCTGGAGTGAGGGAGTGAGGGCAGTTCTGGAAGAGGTGTGGGGACGCTCCCTTGAGGGGTGCGTCCAAGTTAGCATGTAAGCAGGTGGTGGAAAGGAAGCGGTGCAGAAGGAAGCGGTGAAGCGGTGAAGGAGGTGGAAAATACAGAAGGGCACTGAGGGAGCCTGGTCTTGGCACATTTGGGGAACACACACCAAGAGATGGGCATCTCATAGATGCTACAGGCAGATCTCGAGCGACCTTGTTTTCGCAGAGGAGGAGTGTGCCTTCTTCTAGCAGCAGTTCCAGTCCTCGGAGTCTGTCAGTCAATGGGGGTCCAGGAAGGGTACACACCCAAAAGGCCATTCTGGTGGCAGTTCCAAGAGCAAACTGAAAGGGAGAGGGTAGGCTGAGGCCAGCAAATGCACTCATGGGTAAGCCAGGTGAGGCCCAATCTAAGGACTGGGTGGTGAGGAATTTCAGGGTAGTACTTGTTCCTTTGGGTTCTGCCTCCTCATGCCTAAAATGTGGGATTCTTGTGGACAAAGTCACCCACTTTTCATTACTGCTAAGTTCATTTTCTACAGCTTGCTGTGCCTAGATCCCTGATGTTTCAGCAGGTATGTCCGTTAAGTTACTTTTATAAAAGGATAATTAGTTTTCCAATAAGTACCAATTGTAGTTGCTATAATTCCTACCAAAAGCAATTAAAGTCCGACTTTATTGGGGAAATATATGATTCCCGCTAGCACTTTTGAAATATTGAAGAATTCATGGACTGTCATTATACCTTCTGAGCTCTTCTACCTGGAGCACTTGCAGCAGAGAACGTGGGAACCTCTAGATATATTCATCCCTAAGAGTCACCTCTGCAATTTTATAAGTTTAAGAAATAGCCCTGTTCAATAAGTACTGTGTAAATCATGCTCTTATTATGAGAGATTCTTATAACTCATCATGATTATGTAGATTCTTCCCCAGATATTAGAGGTCAGATATATGAATAGTAAGGTGGGAGCTACTTGCATTTAATGCATAAAATGTCAGAGGCCTCAAGTGTGTGAATGGTTGCAGGCAAACATTGGTGAAGCAGGATCCCATAGCAGGAGTTGCTCTCCCTTCTTGGCTGGTGTATCCATCATGGTTTAATTAGAAGAACAGATATCATGTAAATATACACATGTATAAGAGATTACAAGATTGGCTTACAAGGGTCAGCCATGGAGTTGGATGAGGAAGCATGTCACGCTGGAGACTGAAGGATTCAGTCCAGGGTCTGGAGCTCACTGCAGTATTTTGTGCAAGTCTGTTTCAGAAGGCTGATGGGTCTGTGTCAGAAGGCTGATGAGTCCACTCCAGAAAGCTGAAGGATCTGGGGAGGAAACTGAAGAAGCTGCACTAGAAGCCAGGAGACAACATCTAAGCTGACAGTGGAAAACCGGAAGTCCTCCCAGAAAAATGGAACCCCCCATCCTTCCTCAATCCCCTTTTCTATCCTTTAAGTAAGAGTCACTCTAGGGTGGGGCCTCCTCACCCTAAGTTGTGGAATTGCTGCGCCTATATAGTCAACCTTTTACCTTCTCAGGTTGACACAACTGATCAGCCACTACAGCTGCCTCTCTTGGGCACAGACTGCTTGTGAGCTTTGCTGGAAGCTGTTCTCTTTCCAGCTGGCAGCATTCTCACATGCTGCAATGCAATCCACTCCTTGGGGCAAGTCATCAAAGGTGCTGTTAGTGAGAAACTTTGAGAGGTCTTGTGGGAATTGATAAATGGGATTGACTTCAGGGTAGGCGACTAGGAGAGAGATTCGCCTGCATCCCATCCCAAAGGCAAGGGCAGGACAACAAAGAGCTGGGGAGACTCTCAAGGAGCAAATTCATGCATTGGGAGTAGAAAGGATTCTGAGGGCACTCAATTCAGTTCCTGGTGGGAGGAGACCAAGGACAGGATTATGAAACCAGCATATGGCTTGGATGAAGTTAAGTCCTATAGTAACTTAAAGTGGTTATGGAAAGAACAGGGGAATTCTGAGAAATATCGAGGTGTGCTGACTACAAGAGGCTTGAAATGGAAAATTGAGCCCAAATGGGGTAATTGGGTTTCCTGTCATTCCATTTATACAGTAAAGGTTTAGCAACTCTGCCTCAGTTTCTTTGTCTGTAAATGAGGGGAGAAATGACATCTATTTGATGATGTGCTTACAGATTAAATGCAAATCATGCAGAATTATCAGGCATATGGAAGGTTACATAGGTAAAAATGGTGGCTGCCTGTGGGGAAGAACTGAAAAGAAGAAACGTAAGGAAAGTTTTCCCCAGAATTCCTTGTGTAATTTATTTTGTATTTTTGTAGTGTTCACTTTTTCATTTCTTTTTAGTGACACTAATCATATATACCCAGTAAACAAAATAATTACTATGATAGCAAATAATTCTGAAGGTTCAAAATGAGCTTCTAGGAACTGGCGTTTACAGTGATGAACAAAATGGACAAACCATCCTTGCTGTCCTGTGACAAGAACACACAGGAAGAACAAACAAGAAGAATCTTCTTTGTTAGGCAGAGGGATGATCTGCGAGATAGAAAGGTTGAGAGGAAACAGTGCTATGCATGGGAAGGACAGAGCGTCCTCACTGAGAAGAGGCATAGAAGTCAAGGCACACACTGAAGCAGGAGTTATGCATTTATTTAGGGAGAAAGCATTCTTGGCACTACTTCATTTTGGTATCTCAATAATGAATGTCATCAGTCTGGGCTGGTTATGTAAATGCTCTCATTTAGATAGAGGGAATCTGGGGATCATGGAAGAGCAGGCTATCCAGCTGGTAGATGGCAGAATGGCAGCTCAGCCTAGTGTTCTTTCTAATGTGCCCCTGGTTCACTTCTCCCCACACCTCTCTTTAGAAAAGGTGTTGAACAATCCACTTGGAAGGTGGCTCTGGTGTAATGGGTCCTTTGGCCATCTTGCACTGCCCTGCCAGGCTAGAGCATAACATGCATTCTTGTTTTCTCCTTTTCCTTTTTCTTGCAGGCATCTCTAGTCCGGAGCCCAGGCACAGTGCACGGCCCCCTAGTAGAACTGAAGGACACATCTCACACCTGAGCAAAAGCTTTGGCTTACTCACTGTCCTGACCAGTGATGCATGTGGGGGAAGGAAGCAAGTGATGTGACAAATTCAAGAAAATCACAGGCAAGACATCAGACATCATGCTAGCTGAACAAATGTGGTTAGCTCTCTTTGTGCTGCAGTTTCCACTTTCATCCAGCCTAACTTACACATTTATGTTGCGAATCACACAAGAAGCAAAATAATTTTATGAGGACCTTCATCAGCTTTCCTGTCACTGCAAAACAGTATCTGACACCCATTCTTAACGCAAGAGAAGTTTCATTCGCTCACGGTTTTAGTCCGTGTTCATCTAGCTCCAAAGCAGAGGTGTTCTGGTGGAAGGCCTGGAAGGGTACATCAGTTTAGTTCATGACACCTGAGAAGCAGCAGGGGACAATTGCCAGAGTAGTAGGAGGTAGACCGGAAATAGACTCCACCCTCACACAGACACACTTAGAGATATCCTCCACCCAGCCCTGCTATGAATCCCAGAACCCATCAGGTTGAAACTCCACCCTCGCCCCAAGTAACAAGAATGTGGTAGAGATACTGAGATAACAGAGGATGGGCTAATAAATAGATGTTCCAAGTACTAGAGACCTCTCCTGAGGCTTTAGGTTTGCTCAACAAGGACAGCAAGAGGAATGAAAACAAGATCCCGCCAAAGAGCAAAGTGCTCAACCTACAGTGCAATCTTTTTTTCTTTTTTTTTATTTTGGTAAGAAATTTTAATAAGGTATGGAGCAAGAGGAAACTCTTTTAGTTTGAATTCATGGAAGTGACTGAAACTCAGTAACCTGGTCGTAGACTTCCAGTTTCATGCCCGCTCCACTTGCCTCAGCGATGAGGCATTGATCATCTTTGGTATCAGTTCCCAGCCCTTGTCTTCTGCCAGTCACACAGAGCTACACAATAGGCAAAGCAGGCTTCGTACTACTGATGTGAACATGGTACTGCTCCTGGGGATCTTCCCATGGCTTCCAATTGCCCAAAAGGTAAATTTTGCTCCGGATGACTGGATCCATGCCAATGTCCTCAAACTTCTCTGTTATCATAGTCATTCATTATGTTTTGCCCAGACATACAGTGAGGTCCAGCCAATCTCAGTCACTTCTAGTTTCCCCACAAACACCCTACTCTTTCTCAAGTTCTGGATTCTTTTCACGTTGCCACTCTATGGCTTTGGGTGGGTGCCCATCTACCCATTTCCCACAGTCACTACCTTCTGTAGTGCTGCCATTCTGACTTGGCCACTAAAGCATGGTCCCTCTGCACTGTAATGACATGCCCCCAGGATCTCCATTGAGATCCCAAGCTCTGCCAAGGTTGCGTATTGGCCACCTCTTCATCATGGAGGCAATACCCACCTCTCACAACATACAAGACAAGAGGTCTAATTTATTGTGGTTTCTGTTCTCCTGAGAAGCTCTAAGGCAGACACACAGGACTGAAGGGTGAGGCAGAATCAAGGTGCCTGATTTATGGTGGCTGAGAAGCACAGCAGGGGAAGAGTGCCAGAGGGCAGAGAAGGAGGCTGCAGACACAGACCACAAGGCCACTGCTCCCTGTTCCACTCAGACACACCTGGATCTGTGCTCCACCTGTCCAATGGCCAATGGAGGAGAAACTCCACCCTCACCACGATGCAGGATCCCCCTGCCTTCTTTATTTTGTAATGCCCCAAACCTACCTCAGCTTATGCACACAGTAAACATTGAAAATAAGTAGAAATAACTATGGTTTGTTGGGTTCTTCATGTATAGCAGGCAGAGTGTCGAGCACTATATAGCATGAGAGTGCCAATAGCTGAGATGGGAGTCATTGAATTGTCACAGTAAGGGTAGAATAAGGATAGTGGTCCTCCTGAAGGGACCCTTACTAGTGGGCATAAGAGTACTCTGGAAGCCAGGCATTAATTCTTTAGTAGTTCAATTTTCCAGAGAAAGAAGATTGAGTGGCTAGGGATACAAATGTGTGTGTGTGTGTGTGTGTGTGTGTGTGTGTGTGTGTGTTTAAGTGAGTATGTGTGTGTCTGTGTGAATGTGTGTGTGAATATGTGTGTGTATGTGCAAAGCTGCTGTTTACAAAAAGCAATGGAATTATTTAACCAAATATTCTAGCCGGATAGCTAGATTGAGCATTATCATCCAATTGATTATCCAAGCTGGACATATGAATACTTTGAATAAGTAACTGAATGAGGGATTTAGAATTAGTGCACCTGAAACTTTAGCATGTTCAAATTTATTTAGAGTGCCCATTTAACAAAAGAGAATTGCTGTGCTCCACCTTTAGGATATCTGTTCTAGTAGGTTTTTGGGAAAGGAAAAAGAATTTGCATTTTTGGCAAGAAAACAAAACAAAAACTACAGAACCTATAAACTTTTTTTTTTGAACTGGAGATTGAACTCAGGCCCTTGCTCACTAGGCAAGCATTTATTCTACTGAGCTATAGCTATCTCCCTGGCCCCTACAGAACCTTTAAAAAAGTGAAACAACACGCTTCTCTGTGTTTAACTTTCTTTGATTTTCTCACTTGAATATTTCTAGCTTTTGAGTGGCCTTTACAATGCACCCACTTTGATAGAAGAGAGCATAGATCAGTAATTCAGAAATTCTCTTAATTGTTAAGGTAGTTCCAGGAGGTGAAAATGAGTGGTCCTTGGGAGAAAACAAATACACACACACACACACACACACACACACACACACACTTCAGTTAACAAACAATATTTCTGGCTTAAAGGCACTATGAAGGCCTGCGTAAAGATTTTTGCATAATGAAATTCATTTTCTTTCCTATGAACCCTTTTCTTTCCTATGAATTTTCTGTCTTTACAGCACTCTTCTTATTACACGGAACCAGAATTCCCTTCCTGGATCCAACTTGGAAAATGACTGTGGAGATGAAAGAGTTTTGCAACTGGAAGCAGCCATTCAGATCACAAAACACTAACATTTGGACACTATCTTTATAGTTTTAAATGTGCTTTAAAATGCCTCAAGTAATTGGATTATCTTAGAGCACTGGGAACCTGACTGAGCAGAAAATAGATATAAAAGTCTAGGTTCGCAAAAGTGATCTAAGGTCATTCCAAGAAGCAACAGAAACAAGATCTGGAAGGCAGGTTTTCTGTTGCTCTGGTACTGGCATGTGTAACAAAGTGAGGAGCTGGAAAAATTGAGAAAAAACAACAGTAAAAAAGGAAAAAAGTATACACTTTCATGTGGTAGAAAAGAGCATCCTGAGGAAATGGGTCCCATCACAGCCAGGCTTGTGCTGAGAGAAGTCACAAGATGTTCACCTAATATTAATGGGATAAGGAAGGAAACCTTGATCACTCTCAGTCAGGGCCTGTGAGGCCAGGGAGCAAGTTCTGGCTGGATGATGCTTGAATGATATTCTGTAATGAGTTGGAAAATAGACACTGATATTCCCTTTAATTGCCTGGAACACAGCCACAGTGTGGTGCCTTCATTTGCTCCAGCTGAACAGAGTGTTCCAGCTGCTATCATAACTCGGGGTCTTCTGTTGCATCCCTTGTCATTCCTGATCATATCATGTGGACAACTGATTCTGTTTGCACTGTTGTAGAGCACAAGTTGCCATGGTAACTCCATGAAGTTATTGGGTTAATGCTACTGATAGTTTGTCTTCTGAACTTGTGCCATTGGCTCCCCCTGCATCCTTGACATCTTCAGGAAAGAAGGGATGGGACAGCAGGGCTAAAGAAAGAGCTTATTGCCAGGGAGGAAGTGGGTAGATTACTGGAATATCTCCTTCAGTTGTTCCAAATTGTTAATCTTGTTCAGACTGCTTAATATTGCTTCATCTGCTTTATTTTGCAGAAGGGGAAACTGAGGCATAGAGGAGGGAAATGTCTGGACAGAAAACACACAGTAGTCAGAGGCAGAAAGTTATACCAGAGTATTTTCTTCTTGCACAGCAATCTTTCAACTAAACCGATCTTCTGTTCAAAACAAGTATGGTTAATGCTTTATAAACTGTATTCTTCAGAGACTGGGGGATTTAAAGAAAACCTAAAAGCCCTAAAAGAAAGGAAAAGAAAAAAGATGAAATGATAAGAAGTATAAAGGCGAGTCTGATGGTGGTCTTTGGGATCCATCCTCTTTACCACTATGAACAACTTTGGGTAACGTAACTCCTGATTTGTATAGTATGTTTTTGCATAAGATTTTATTTGGCTAAAGTATTATGTTCTTAAAATAAAATCTAAAAACAGTTATTTCATAGTTCATGGAAAAATCATTCTGCAAGTTGCAATATGCTTTGCTTTGGTTACCTGATTGAATGTTTATCGATGTATCTAATGTGAACATATAGTTACCATGGTATTCTGAGATAGTCAATGGAAAAGTATGACCCTTCATTTATTTATGCAGTGAGATCCTGCTCGAGGTACAGAGTGTGTAGAAGAAGACAAACCACACAAAACTCCTGGTCCTGAAAGGCTTAGACCCTGCACATCTGGTGATGCACTCTTTAATTTTGCTATATATATAGTCATAGTTTCCCAAGCCTTACCAAGGCTCCTTCTAGAGAGATCAACAAGGAGAGGCAGTGTTCTTACTAAGCGCACTTTTCTGAGCTAAAAGACGTAGAATGACGTCTTTACACTCATCTGAGAAATGAGGAGCCTAGCAGCTATGAGAGTTCCTGGAGCATATATTCATCTAAATGAATAATGTGTAAATAGTATTGATGATGGAGAGTTAATATGTTACTTCAGTCAGGGTTTCAGAGACACAGAATGAGTAGAATCTGTCTGTCTGTCTATCTATCTATCTATCTATCTATCTATCTATCTATCTATCTATCTATCACCGTCATCATTGTTTAGTTCCTGTTAGATACATCGTGTCTCTCCTCACCTTACTGTCTCTCATCTATTTGTCTGTCTGTCTGTCATCTGTTTGTCTTGCGGAGAACATGAGTTAGCCAGGGTTCAGGTGAACAGGACTACAAAGAGTTTGGAGTGTGGAAACCTAGGACTGGTGGAAGGCTTGTAATGAAGCCTACATGACTTTTCTTATGTTGTAAATAGAACTTATGAGCATTTATCAATGCATTGCCCAAGATGCTGTTCTGTCTCCCCCCCGCCCCGCTCCCCACATGAGTAGTGTACCTGGCCCTTATATACCCACCCAGAGGACTGACCACGAAGCCTACCGACTGACCGTTGCTTCCACCCAAGGCACAGGCAGGAACATGCCCTAGCTAGAGCTTCAGTCATCCTGAACAAGCAGTGCGACAACTTCCTTTTCGCCATCAGACCCGGAAAGGGCAAGAGTCCCAGCCAAAGCTGTGGAGCTCAGAGCCAGGGAACAACCTGAGATAGGCATGTGAGAGACTGTAGTCCTCCCTGGTGATGTTTTCAGTTCAGAGCACTTGAAGGTGTTTTTCACGGTGTTGCAAGTGTAGAGGTGGTTTTGCTTGTCATGGTGAAGTGAGAGTTAGCAACCTGTGACAGCTGAGGCTGTGGCTGACCTTCTTGGAAGGCACAGGGTAGGCCCGCACAACCCAAAGGTACTGTTTTCAAATGTCCATCATGCTGAGGTTGAGAAACTTTGCTGTGTACCATGTGGAGGGCTGGAGAGATAGTGCCATGGTCTAAGCACCCGCCTGGCAAACTCAAGGAGCGGGGTTCAATCACAAGTACTGCATGCCATGCTGGCCCCAGAATACCAAGCGCCTCATGCCAGCCACTGAAACCGGGCACGGTGGTGCATACCTGTAATCCCAGCACTAGGGAGGTTCAGACAAGAGGATTGTTATGAGTCTGTGGTGTGTAGTGAGACCGTGTATTGAATAAATAAGAGATTAAGAAGTAAATAAGTATACCACATGGAGATCAAGCCTGGACTGGATGAAGGCCTAGCAATCATCGGTTTCTTTTACACCAAGTAAAATGAGGCCCAGCAAAAATGAGTGGTTCTCCGAAGCCACACAGTAGAATCCAGACTTGCATCCCGGCTTCAGGAGCCTCCAGCTGGGCCCTGGCACTTATTTCCTCTCAGCACCTTGAGCATACACCATGCATGCAGATAGTGTCAGATGGAAAGTGAAGAGAGTGGCTAGTGGAAGATGTTCTGACCAAAGGGACACAGCAGTCACAGTCAGTTAGAGGAAGAGATCTGCCCCGATCCAATAAACATCCTGGTCATCACTGTGAACTCAACAGACAATTTTGGTGATCCAATTCCTGATCAAACATTATGCTATGAACTACAAACTCAGAAAATAATAAGACAGTGACCCTGTCTCTCAGAATAGAGAAGTATAGCCACATCCCAAATATTAGGGATTCTGCACTTGGAATTCATGTTCAAGTCTCCAGGGAACTTAGGCGCCTCTTCACTCTGTAGCAGCTGTTGGAGTTTAGGGCAATAACCTCTCCGAATTTCAGTGTTTGCATCTGCTGTATGGGGTAAGCTAAAAATACCTACCTCATAGGATTGGGTTGAGTACTGAATAATCAAATCAGCATTAAGCACTTAGCATACTACGGGGAACACAACAGAAGAGGAATAGTAGCAAGAGCTGTTATAATTATTGCAGACAGAAGCCCTGACTTTGTGTCTTGTTTTTCTCTCTCTTAGATAAGTGACCATAGATGAATTACTCTCCTTTTTTGCATCTTGCCAAAATGAGTGAATCAGGCCCACTCCTTATGGGCTATGAATCACGTAACTTAGTGACTCCGGGGTCTGTCTGCTCTTCTCGAGGGCGGCGATGCCTTCCCCCTTATGGTGGCCAGTGCCAACCCTCACGTCGCCTGCAGTGCAGCCAAGGCAGGGTGCCTCAGTCCCTGGGACACCTGGACCTCAGCATTTCCACGGAACAAAGATGAAGGCAGACTTGCAGTAAGCAGGCTCCTGGGCTGCCCACAGCTGGCCCCGGCTGCTTGGAATTCATACCGGTGCCAGCCTGCAATGATCATGAACAAAGCCATTAGAGGAAAGATGGCATTGTTTTTATTTTTAACCCATGACTCATTCCCTCTCTGGCTCTGTGCTTCACAAAGTGTAGAAAGAGCGGAGGACACAGTGGAAGCACAAGTTCAGGACACTTGCATCCCACCGGGAAGTGAAAGTAGGGGTGCCACACAGTCATGCCCAGCTAAATCTGGCCTGGAAAAGGACATTTAAGCCAAGGCAGTTTACTCATGGCAGTCATCAAAGGTCAAAAGGAAAGGAGGGCTCTCACGCAGCTAGCCAACCACAGAGGCACCCTGCGAACCCTGATAACCCTGGAAAGGGACTGAGGAGGTGATAAGGAACAGAAGTGCTAGTAGAAGCTGTGAGCTTCCCAGACTCGTTTCAAAAAATGCTGGCCTAGCTCAGGATCCCCTGCATGTGTTCTGCAGAGTCACAGGGACTCCCTGGAGCTCCCGGTGTCATTCTGGTTCTCTTGCCTACTTCAGCTGGAGTATGTCAGCTCATATCTATTCCACATATTAAAATCCTAAGGGTTAACCTAATTATTGAGCTCTTATTGTTTGCCAGGCTTTGTACTAGACACACCACAGGTGTGAAGTCATTTAGCTTCATAAAAGCCTTATGAAATATTTACAACTACTCTTGCTGTTTTACACTTTATATAAAAAGAGGCTGAAAGCCGGGCAAATCATTTGCCCCTAGTCACAAGGCTAATACGTAGCTTGGCTCAAACTGAAAAACAGACCTGTCTGCAAAATCCATTTTCATAACTATAATGTTACGCAGCTCCTCGCACTGGGTTTCCATGTAAGCTTTCATTTTCAGAAAATGTTCTATAGTTATTTTAAAAGAAACAAAATAAAAGTTGGAAAGTGACTGATTAGATGTGCTGAAGTCTCTCACAGCTCTACATGTCCAACTTTTAGGCTTTACAAAAGGACTAAAGTGCAGGTGCTCTCGCAGAGGTTGGTAGGTGGTGCAGTGGGCAGGCTCTGGGACTCGAATAGCAGCAGTTAAAAGGCCAAGTGGTATGCCACATCCTTTACACATCAGCTTACTTAGTCCTCGCAGTGGCCTTCTGTAGGGTCTGTTGTTATCAACCCCATTTCCAGGTAAGGGGACAGAGTGCCTGCGGTTATAACTCCTCCAGGATCACACAGAGAGTAATGGGTTAGATTCCTGATCCAGGGTTGTTTACTGCTGTGTTCTGTGGAGATGCCTAAATCTAGGGGAAAACCACTTCTCTTAATATTGTCATTTATTTCAACATCACACCCGTGTAAATTTATGTAAATAGATATGCAGATCAGCTGCTACCCAGTGCCAATATGCCCGCAGGATGTCAATGCAACAAAAATTTGGCCATCGTCATGGCTTTGAATTATTCCAATGGAAAACACTTCAATAATGCTCCATATTTCTCATGTTTGGAAGAAAAAAAAAACATTGTAGGGTGTACAGGTGTGCGTCTATATATGCTGAACTGTTGTATCGTATTAAAAGCTATTTCTCAACTGTGAGAGGCTGTCATTGGCTTGAGTCACTTTCCCTTGTGGGGACACATCACTGGATGACTTAAAGAGGGAGAGGTTGGTTTTGGCTCACGGTTTCTGTGTTCAGCCTATGAATGGGGGGATGGTGACAAGGACAGGCAGCATGGTGGGAAGGCATGGCAGAGGACTGCTTCTCAGCCCACAGCAGCCACGAAAGAGGGAGAGCAGAGAGGAGCGAGCGAGCGAGACACTCCCTGTAGGAGTGCGCCCCTAGCCAGGACACCTCTCCCCAGCCTCTAGCTTCTGATGGCATGTTTAGCTAGGAATTCATCCACGCAGCAAGCCTCTGGCGAGTGTAGCCCTCCCACCATTGACTTACCCTACAAATTCCCTTCCACTGAATACATGAGACTCATCAGGACATTCTAGACAGAAGCCCTGGCAGTAGCCATGGGAAACACGATGACGATAACTCGCTTCCAGCCGTCTGCTCTGGGGCCTTGCCTCAGTCTGCAAGAGGTGAGGAGAGAGTCATCAGACTCAAAAACAGGAGCGGTTTGCTTGGGGTCTTACAAAGGCAGTTTGTTGCCTTGATTTGTTTTCTTCTGCCTCCTAATCAGCTCACCCCTGATTTTTCCTACAACTCTACGCAGAGAAGCCGGCACCCAGCCTGCCTCATAGACAGAAAAGGAAAGGAAACTACATCATCTGTTCTGGTACAAACAGACATAAGCATGCACGGCCGCAATCTAATAAAGGACAGTGGAACGAGGGTTCACAAAGTAACTGCTTCTCAGCAGGGCCTCCTGTGTTTTAGGTAATTTGACCACATTATTTTTTCTTACATTGGGCCCTTTTGAAATGGAAAGGGATGTCATTGCTAATTACATTAGGGCCGCAGGCATAAACAAGGACCATCCAGAGGAAATCAGGCCTTGCGTTCACCCTTGCTGGAGAGGTAACTTTCATTTCATACTCACCATAGGCCTGTGATGTAGGCCACTTTTTCTCCGTTTTAAATCTCAGAAAGGTAGAGCATGCCCAGGGCCATGCAGCAAATACATGGAAGAGCTCTGTTTGATCCCAAAACTCTGTGTTAAGGCAGACATCAGAGAGGGGGCCTCTTGACACTCTGGCACACCAGCGCTGACCCTAGAGGTTGCTTATTAAGCCTTTCTTCTCGCCATCCTGTTCCCAGCCATTGTCCTTGGCCATCGGAGTTCATGTGGGATGTGATGACAGCGTAGCCCCAGCAGAGGGCAGTGTTGCCATGCCAGCCAAGGGCTACACGGAACAGGAAGGAGGCCTGGGCTGAACAGGTCTGGTGGCCTGTGCAGGGTCCTTAAAACGGCCAGCCTGGTAGGGCTGCCTCCACCCGCGCCAGCTGCTTACCTGGCTCACGTTCCCTTACTGCTTACCATGGATAAACCTGTTGTTCTCCTCACCTGGATACCAGCTCCCAGGGTATAACACCTGAACAAATTCAAGCGCTCTCTGCCACCTGGGGTCCAAAGAGATCCAGGGAGAGCTTCCAGACTGGAAAGAGGAACGGTTGCCATTTTCTTGTTTGCTCAGAATTACTCCAGAGCTGAGAGTGCTGTTGACATATGTGTTACCACTTAATCTTTCATAAGAAATCCTTTTCATAGGGAGCTGAGTTCTGGATTCATTCCAGCTTCGATAATTACATTCCCCCAGAAGACTGAGGCTGTGGAGCCTGCATCTTTTTTTTTTCTTCTTTTTTCTCTAGGAAGAGTGAGGAATTTCAAAGATGAAGGTTAGGGATGAGGGAGGGTGTGGAAGGTGCCAAAATGGCCAGCGAGAAAGGGAGAACCAGGGCCTGATGAGGAAAAGCAAACCTCAAAGCTCCACCAAGTAGCAGAGCTTTTTTTGTTCTCCCTTTGGCGCCCGTGCACAGTGAGATGCATTTGTAGTTTTTGTCTGTAACTAGGAATTCAATTTTTGCTCGTTTAAAAAAGATACCTGATTTACAGGGGGTGTGAGACAAAGCAGAAAATGACAAGAGGAGGGAAAAAACCAATTCAGATGGGGGGGGGAAAAAAGAAATAAAAAATCCTTTTAACAATTTCTCTCATCTAACGTGGTCCGGAAAGCATTTTTATATTAAGTTCAGCATTCCGTCAGGAGGGGTGAAAGTGCCCTCGATCCTCAGCTAGGGATTGCTGGTGATTTTATATCCTCCTGCTGGCATAGATCTTAATCAACCAGAAAACCTCAAAATGACAAACAAACAAAAGACAGCTTTGCCGGCTGAGGTTCATTAGCACAGGCCAAGGTGACGAAGCATCAGGAGGAGAGATACTAGGAACAGATGAACTCCAGAAGGGACTTTGTGAGTAATTCCACGTCCCCGACAAACCTCCACCTTTCTTTATTCTTCTGCCTCAAGTTGTAGAGGCCTGGGTGTCAGTGATAGTGATTGGAGTTGAGGTTGATGGTGCAGGTGATAGAGCTGTGCGCATGCGTGCGGAGCCATGTGCGTGCGTGTGCGTGCGCATGTGTTTGCGTGCATGAGAATGCAAGTACGCGCGTGCACATGTGTGTGCACGTGTTTCTGCTTTGGAGGCTACTTGTCAGCATCAGAAACATCACGGCACATTAGCACATCCAGGCCCGGTTCCCTGTTGTCCTTTCCAGCCTGGTTCCTCGTCCCTTGTTCCCTCATTAGGTTGAAATGACAGCTCTATCTCCTGCACATCTAATTGAAAACCCTAAAGAACCTTAGCCCTCTCCTCCATCTACAACACGTTTTCAGCTCTGCCAAAACATCTTCCTCGTCTTTTATTATTATTATTTTTTTCATATTGCCAGGTCGCATGCTCAACATCTTCCCCATCACTATCTTCCTGGCTGTGTTTCCTGTCTGCTAACGCGTGACCAAGAGTCATCCTACATTAGCCCATTTGTGGCAGTAAAAGTTTCTCCAGAAATCCTTTAGCAGCTCATGACCACCTATGACATGAGGTCCCAGCTCCTTGGGGTGACGTCCAAAGTTCTTGATGATTCGGTTTTCACCTGCCTGTAGGGCTTCTCTTCGGTCCCTGATTTCCAGCCGTGCAGAGCCCTTACCTGCAGGACCTGCTCCTCCACAGCCGTGGGTTTTCCCAACTCATTGTATATGGTTCTCTTGACCTGGATGGAGGTGTCCAGATTCTGTCCACCCTTCCTGTTTCAGTTTGCAGCTGCAGCCTCTTGGTCAGTATGGTTCTACCTCACAAGCTTCCGTCCCACGCAGAAGTGAATCTTCCTCGCTTGTGAACATCTGCATTTTAGGAATCACCCATCTCTTGTATGGATGTGATGTTTAGCATGTTGGGGCTCGTGGTTTTCACTCTCCCCTTTCATGTGTGTACTCTGTGAGTGCCGGAAATCATTGTCATTCTACAAAAAACTTCATGCAATGCTGTTCGTGTGATAGGTTTTAAATGTTCAGTTTTCTGGATGGATTAATGAATACTTTTAAGAATCTGTGATTGAAGGAATGAATTGAACTTTCACAGATGCATGAATAAATGACTTTGTGCATGGATGAATAAGTGAATTCCTGTACTTATGCATTCAAATGTGTCTTGGGAGGCTACTATGCAAATTAATCCAGGAATAGATAAATGCTTGTATGCATAAATGAATAAAATAAATACATTCATGAAACGGAATGAATGGCCAAGTGCTTGGATTTCTGATTGCTGGGACTGTCTCACAGAGATGTTAGACAAGGTACTGCACTAAATTACTATACTTGCATCAACATTTCTTAATTGCTGTATGGTTTTGCTAATTAAGAACCTTGAATATGTTCATATAAAATAAATCAATTTTCTTTCTTCATTGGCCCTTTAGATAAGGCTGTCCACCTTTGTACCAAATCAATGATGTTAGGTAGAAACCGCATAATTATGCAGGAAACACTCTTAAATGTTTTCACTCTATGTCTTGAATGGGTTTTCAACATAACACGCACACCTACCCTCCTGATTTTAGTATCCAATAGTTTCTATTGAGGATGATTTTTGACAACTCCACATCATCTCTTTTCCCCGTGGGACAATGATATTCTGATTATACCAGTATAAAAATGTTCTGGCTGCTATTTCCCTGGGAAAGCAGTAAATGATCTGCCCTTAAATGTTCCCGGGAACACGTGGGATTTTATCTATCTGCATGACATAGTGGCCAGAGTCTGTGGGTTTTACTTTAACCCATAATAGAGATTATCTGCACTCTAAGTCCTTATTAGAGGATTTGATTGTGAAGCAAATAAGAGGCAGCGCTTCTCAGGGGCTCACTTATGACAGCCAATGCTCGATGGAGAAAGCCTAATAGATGTGCTAACTATCCATTGCTCTTCAGTCTCCATCGGAAAGGAAAGGCCTGTTCATATTATCTCAGTCCATGGCATGAATATTTTCCATGAGCTACAACTTAATGTTTGCTCTTTTCTTTCATAAAAGGTCAATATGAAAGCTGGCCAGTAGGGAAAGAAAATATGCTTATATGTTTCTGAAGCTGTGATAGAAAACTGGATGCATGATGTAACAGAGTGGACCTCAATTTCTCTGCTCATTTGGTACAAGTCTTTAAACCAAAGGCAGCTCCATAAAGAAAAATAAAAGGAATGTGGTTCATTTTCTAAGATGAAGTCCATGTCCAAATGGAAGTT
>NDGM011041827.1:0-24011 GCA_002564305.1 Octomys mimax | reverse complement strand
AGCCCCGCCTTTTAAAAAGGATGGGATTTGTGATGGGGACACCAGAGGCAGGCCGGGTGGCCCACAGAGCCAGCTGGGACCATCACAGACTGAGGTGTGAGCAGGGTCACGCTGACACATATAGCAGTGTCTGAATGAGCTTGGAAGCCTGAGCAACTCCAGGACCTCTGACTCCGCTACATCCTTCTGAGATGATTAAGCTGAACACACTGAAACCCACCAAAAGTGTTTTAATTAAGTGAGTGTCAAAACCACTTATGTATATATGTATGTGTGTGTGTGTATGTATGTATTTAGTACAGGTTCCACAGGGTCTCAGTATACAGATCGAACTCATAGTAATTCATCTGTTTTCAGACTCCTAAGCACTGGGATTAAGGCACGTGCCACTATGCCCTGTCTCAATCACCATTTCAGCCTGCCCTGGGGGCAAGACCAACATGGCAAGCCAAGGATTGAACCCCAGTCCCTGTGTCTGCCTAAGCAGGCACTTTAATCCATTGAGCTATCTGGGCAGCCCTTCAAAACCTTTTAGAAAAGGCCCTCCAAGATTTCCTAGCAAGCTGGGTTGGAGAGGTTTTGCTTGGAGTCAAGAGGCCAGGAACAGAGCAGTGCAGCCGTGTGCCCATCTGGGGGCTGAGCGTGGATGCAGCACTCTACCGCTCCTTGCTCAGTGTTCAAAGAGCCACTAGTGTGCAAGAGGTTAGTGAGTGAAGTGAGCTTGTTGAAGGTTTGAGACCAGGGAGAATTTATGCAAGGAAGGAGGTAGCTCTCCTAGGTCCCTACAGGAACTAGGGATGCAGCCTATGACTTTACTTATGATAGGCAAGGTCTCTAATGCCAAGCTAAATCCCCAACCCCTTTTTATTGTATTTTGAGGCAGACTCTCACTAATTGGAGTTAGTGCCTGGGTTGAACTCCAGTTGCCAATCCTTCTGCCTCAGCCTCCCATATCTGTGATGATAGCTGTGTGTCACCTGCCCAACAAGACAGGCTTCTCTTTAGAGCTTCCTATGTTTTGTTCAGGGATAAGCAATGCAGATTGAGTGTTAATATAGGGCTATTTCTTTTCACATCCATCGCGTTTGTCATCCAGTTGCCCGCAGGGCCCCCTGCCTTCTCTCATTTAAGTGCTGTTAGCTTCTTTGTTTCATAAACTCCTAAAATATTGAGAGTAAGGAATATGTGTTGTTCTGCAGAGCGAGCCTGTATCTCTACAGGCATTTAAACCACAATAATAAATGTGTAATGTTGAGCACAGTACTAGAGGCATGTACTTAGGTGCATGGAAAACAGCACTGAGAAGGGGAGCTGTGCCTCCAGCAAGGAAGCATGCACTCATGCCTGTCTCCCTGTGCTCACAAAGCTGTTGTGCTCTGCCTCTCGATGCATGCTCTGGCCCTCCTAGCAACCTCAAAGCAGAGTGGGAAAACCATCCTTCCCCATCTGATACATAGGGAGAAACTGAGTCATAGAAAGACTGGACATCCAGGCTCATCTCAAGAGACAAGGTGTGAGAACCAGGACCCGGGTACCAGGAGTCCGTGGAAATCAAACCAGAAGCACTGGCTTTAGCTGCTGCCTCCCATTTATGAGCATGCTAGCAGAACTGCTATCGGATGAAATATTCCAGCGCATGGCAGCCTCCAGATGGCAATGATCTTGTTAAAATCTGAATAACACCCAGTGCATCATCAAGCTTGCTGGTGCTCATTATGGCATCTCTGATTCTATTATTTGCAGAAACACCAGCATTTTGTCTTGGGTTAAGAAACCTGGACATTCAGGCTCTCATTCCAGGTCCTTTGGGAAGTAAATCACTTTGGGCTCATGAACAAAATAGCTGCATAGACTTAACCTTGATGTCCCCCTTATTGGTGACTGATTTCCAGTGTCCATCCATAAGACTTTGACTCACTTGCAAAGTTCTTGCATGAGTACCAGTCCTGTAGGGTTTCCTTGACCCAGTAGACAGTGCTAATTTCTCCAACACCGATTTTCTATACACCATTCACTGCATCCTATCGCAGAGCACATCTCGTCTTTATTACAGTTGTCCCTTTTTATCTGTCTTCTCTATGAAAAGAGCATGCCTGTGTCAGTCTTGCTTGCCTCTGGATTGAATCATTTCTGTGCTTAATTCAATGCATGGCATATAATAGATGCTCAGTGAATAAATGGATACCTAAATGGATAAAGACAACTATTCAAATGCTCCTCGGTTTGTCCTCTTCACTGTGAGTGGGCAGATCGTTCAGTGAGCCTGAACAAGGGGCAGGATTTAGAGAGTATGAATGCCTTGCACACAGCCCTGCCTGCCGGCCTGGCTGGCCGCAAGGAGATGGGCTGGAGTTGATCTCTTTTTCCTCTTCCATAATTTTGCCTGGTCAAATTCATGCCTGAAAATAAATTCAGTTCATAGTTTTTATTTATCTTATTGCATTTGTGTGATTTCTTTCTTTCATTCTTTTTTTTTTTTTTTTGCGGAACCAGGGATCGAACTCAGGCCCTTGCGCTTGCCAGGGAAGCACTTATCCCACTGAGCCACCTCCCGGCCCTCTGTATTTGTGTGATTTCCAAAAGAACGAAGGGCATATGTTCATGCTGGAAATTATATCAACCTTATATTTAGTAATTATTTGGTAGCAAGGAACTAAAGTTGTCTGGACGAGAGCATCTTCTCCTTGCCCCCTGTATTCCTATTTCATTTATTTATTTATTCATTTTTAATGTATTTAGTACAATGTCTCGCTACACAGCTATTATTCATGGTGATCCTCCGGTTTTCAAGGATTACAGGTGCGTGCCATTAGACCCACTCTCGGTGGCCTGCTCAGTGCACTCAAGGGTGAGGTCAGCGCGGCATGTGGTGCCAGGGATGGAACTCCAGTCCCTGTGCTTCCTGAGTGCTGGGATTACCAGTATGTGCCACTAGGCCCAGCTGATTGTCGAGAGAGAGAGAGAGAGAGAGAGAGAGAGAGAGAGAGACAGACAGACAGACAGACAGAGGGAGACAGAGAGAGAGACAGAGAGAGAGAGAGGGAGGGAGAGAGAGAGAGAGACAGAAACAGAGACAGAGACAGAGGGAGACAGAGAGAGACAGAGAGAGAGAGAGGGAGGGGGAGAGAGAGAGAGACAGAGACAGAGACAGAGACAGAGGGAGACAGAGAGAGAGACAGAGAGAGAGAGAGAGGGAGGGAGAGAGAGAGAGAGGAACAGAAGTGAAGAGAAGTGAAGAGAAGTGAAGCGAAGAGAAGCGAAGTGAAACGAAGCGAAGCAGAGCTGGGGAGATGGCTTCGTGGAATAAGTACTTCCCTGGCAAGTGCAAGGGCCTGAGTTCAATTGCAGGAGAGGCAGGAGAGGCAGGAGAGGCAGCTGAGGCCTAGCGACCCCTTCCTCAGACTTTGCCAATACCCCGGTATTTGGGTAGCAGTTGAGGCTACAAGAGTGCCCTTCCCTCAGGTGAAACACCTGCAAGATGTGTACGCTTTTCCCTCAGCCTAGGAAACATGGTCTTGGGCCTTTCCATAGTCCTCAAGCCTAAGACTGGTGAGGCAGGACTTGGCTCAAGGGGCCAGTTGGTCCTGGTTTCCTGCATCCTGATGATGGCTTCTCTGGAAAGCCAGATTCTGCTGGACACGTCCACAGATGTGAGGACCTGGCTCGGAAATCGGGCTCTCCTGATTCCGCAGTTCTTCCTTCTACTAAGCGTCCTGGAATCGTTGAAGAAGCTCAACAGAAAGGGGCTGAACGTCTTCCCCTGTGTATTGAGCAAGGGCTCCAGGGCTGCAGCAGGCTGCGCAGAGAGCTCTTCTTCCCCTGGGAGCTACAATCCTTCCAAGGGACGCATTCTGCTCACCCTCCTCTCTCGGGGGAATTATACCATCTAAATTAACTATCTGGAGAGATTCAATTAGCTCTTCTTCATGTAATGATTCTTAAGTTCTCTTAGGAGAGCACTGGCTTCCCAAGTGCTGGATGTGCCCTCCTCCCTGCCTTCTCACAGAGGCTTCCTTGGACCTCTCAGGCAGGGATGGAGAAGGACAAGCCAGCTGCCCAGGAGCGCGTCTGCATGCTGGTCTGTCCTCTGGTTCTGTCTCTGTCTGCTCTTTCTAGTAGCAGAAGTGGTGCTTTGTAACTTCTTGGCTTCCATCCTGGGAAGAGGCCAGGCTGCTTACCAGCTATCCCTTGCTTTTACCTTGGCCCCAGGCAATAGATTTTACATAGTGGCACCGTGGAGAGATGAAATGATGAGTGACCAAGACCATGCAGTAGCTCAGAGAAGCACCCTTCTAAAGCGAAAGTCCCCTTATTACCCTGGAACTCCATTTCATTGGGCCTGCTCTTCCTTCCTGTGTACTGAAGGTGTTGATTCATGTGGGCTATGTCAGGCTGAGCATGAAGCAGATGGTTCTATACCTTCAGTCCCACAGCACGATTGGGTTGTAATTGTGCATGGTCATACATACATGGTCACACATGTCCATAATCACATATGTACATGGCCTTTAGAACAGAATACCAGTCAGAAAGGCCTTGTGCATGCTGACCGGCCAGGGCCACCCGGGTGCTGTATTTACGTTCACTGGGTGGAAGGAAAGCATCACCTGTGCTTGTTCTCAAGTGTGCTGTGGTAGTGCTGGGTCTGCAATGTGGCTTTAGTCTCCTTAGCTGTGAGGTTTCTCTACCCTCTTGGTGTTCAAAGGCACAATAGATGATCAGGGTGATGATAGGTGGGGGACAGAGACAGAACGCAGGCCTGGGGGTGGCAGAGCTTGTGTCTCAGCAAGAAAGTGGAGATAAATCTAGGTCCAAAGCTGGGACTAGGCTGAGCAGAGCAGGCCTCATCCAAGGCTGGATCGCCAGGCAGGTACAACCTTTTGGCCACATTAAACTCTTGGATGGGGACCCGGGTATTTCCAGTCCCTTTATTAGCAGAGCATGATGTATCTCGCATGCACCACTCGTCCCTCTTCACCTGAGCAAGTCCTCCTCAGCCTAGAATGAAGGTTAATGCCCCGCTGGGCCAGGGCACACTTGTATGGGACCTCTGGTGCAGGCTTTGCACAGGCTGGCTAATGAGAACAGGATGCCAGACAGCACAAGAGGGAAAGAAACTGGATGGGTTTGCCCACGCACTTGTTTATCTCCCAGCCTCTGTCTTGCCAGTAGAACTGCACACAGAAGAGAAGCACCGGCTCCAGCGCGGGCCCATCCTGGCTCCCAGGGACTCTCTGAGGTAGCTGAGCAGACTACTTCATTTTAGGACTCCCTTCATTTTTTGTCCTCATAATAACATGAAAAGGCCTCAAACACTATATTGTACACCTGCCTTCAGTGATCAGGGCTCCTGCAGGGTAAGGACTCCATGCTGAAGGTGGGTGATTTGAGAAGAATTTAATAAAGTGGTTATTTACAAAGGGACAGCTAAGGTGTAGGAAAACCATCAGGGACATCCAGGACTCTGCAGCTGGAAGCAAGGGGGCATCATTAATGCTTCCAGAAGAGAAGAAGGTTACAGAACTCACCAGGGAGTGAGGCTATGTGAAAAGGGCCTCTGGCCAAGGACTGTGATCTTCAATCTTTGCCCGAGGCACCTGCTCCTCCTCTCCAGTGCCTCCCATTGGCTCAGCTCCACTGGGGTCTCCCTGGTGGCCATGCAGGGTGGTCTGCAGAGGAAGCCGGGCACAGAAACGTCATGGCATGCACTCGGGGGCTGTAGCCTTCCACACTCTTCTCCTAAAGCCTCCTTTCTCTCTTGGGCTGCACCTCTGTCCTGCCACTCCAGCACTTCCCTCAGCACCTTTGCTCATTGTCTGAATCCTCCATCTTCTGGAAAGGTGATGCTCCTTCCCTGCTCTGTTTAGCACACTCCTTCTGTCCTGCAGGTTCACTAGAGCCTTCAGGCAGATATAAACTGCCCTGAAGTAACCACAGATATGTGAGTGTTGCCTGACAGAGAGAAATAATCAGGCCAGGCCAAGAAGCCCTGGTATGAAATACCTGACATGATTCACACTTATGGGGCATAGTTAGAATTTTGCAAAGTTTGCATGTACACAGTGAGATACCTTGAGGAGGTGGCCAAGATCAAACATAATATCTGTTTGTTTATATATTTGTTTACATATATATCCATGTCTGAAAGTAACATTATATTAATCATTAATGCTTCTAATGAAACATTTCATGGTGTGGAATTTTCAACTTATAGCATCACATTGGAACTTAAAAAAATAATCAGCTTTGGACAACTTAAGATTTCCAGATTAGGGATGTAGTGCTTGATGTCCTCCCAGAATTCCACATATTACAAAAAGATGAAGAACAAGCAGTTGCTGCCATCTCATAACAGGATAAAGTCTGTCTGGAGAATACTCATAGGAGATGCAAAAATTGCAGGGAAAATGTTGCTGGAATATGAAATTATATTTAAACTAGGGCTTAGTAGAATAAGAATTTGTATGTAAAATAGTAAAGACCTTTCAAATAAAGCAAATGACTGAATTCCAAAAAATGAACACTGTTTAGCTAACTGCAATAATTAGCTTAGTGAACCTAATACATACCCTGCCTGAGCAGCACAAAGATTCAGCAGAGAAGCAAAACTAATTATTTGCCTATCTGTGTGTCTGTGTGTCTCTATCTGTCTGTCTGTCTATGTATCTATGTATCTATGTATCTATCTATCTATCACCTTTCAATTAACCTGCATATTGTAAGAATTGGCTCAGTCTGTACATCTATCATCCACCTCTCTGTCTAGAGATCATAAGGAGTGACTGTCACACCAGCAATATTCCTGTCCAAGCTGAAATTTCCTAGGAGCAGAGAAGATGAATATCTGAGTTCAAGGAGAGCCTATTAGGACTGATTCCATTAGGACCCAAAATGGACTGGGTGATTCTAGCTCACACTGGTGAAGAAAGGTCTTCCTTACTTAGTCTGCTGACTTAAGTACTGTTCTTTCTAGAAACGTTCTTTCTCACAGGCAAACTTAGAAAGAGCCCAGCCATCTGGGTATCCTATAGGTCAGATGAATTGATGCATAAAGTTAACCATCAGAGTGGATAAAGCAGAGCTTTCCAAAAATCACTCACCAAAGCCCATGATCAGATTGCAGATTGAGTGTAAGACAGATCTCCACTGAATTCGCAACCAGCAATACTGGGTTCCCTTGCCTGGAAACAGAGGCCTCTATGAAGGACTGCAGAGATTTTAATCTCTCTTTAGACTATTTTGAGTAAAGAATGGATTGCAATGGAAAGCTTGCAAGTTATCAGGCCTTGGCCTTGCTGGGTGGGGAAAGAGCTAGTACTTTGGCCTCTGGTCCAGTGACACAGTGGAGGCAGATCAACCATGCTGGGCTGCAGAGTCTCCCTCAATGTGTGGTTGTAATACAATCACTGAACAAGCAATGGCTGTGTATGAGCACTTACACAGTATGAGTTCTCTCCTGTGCCTCCAGTGGGATCCAGATTTTTCTGGCTGGTGTGAATCAACCGATGTGCCATTTATTCCAGAAAGGACAAGCCACCCCTAATTCAGTTGAGTTTCTTTTCAACAATGCTACCATATTTGGCTTGGACAAGAGCAGAAGAACAGGTGTACTGGGGGAGAATCAAAGTCCACAAAGGGAGACCTTCAAGCTTATTCCCAAGAATTCAGAAGCCATAGGAGGGGATGCCCACCTTGATGCTGATTCTAAAGGTGTGGAGAAAGGGGTGTGCAGTTGTGGATTTAGGGTGCTAGGATAATTATAGAATAATCCTCCACAGATGGAACCTATAGCTCCTCTAATAGCTCCTAGGAATTTGTGAAAGATGGGTATTTTAATCAAATAATGTATCAGTGGAGAAATGTTTATTGTGCACTTAGTTTAGACTTATTAAGATTTTCTGTAGGGGAAGATGAAAGAGTAAGGGATGTCCTACACTTTAAGAACTTACAATCAAGCTAGCAATGATGTATATAGTCAAGCTGAGGAAGCAGGCCATATAACAGACATACAACATGGAAAGAAAGCATTTGCAGATATAGTTCCATTTAATCTCCTCATTAACTTTCTGCACAAGGAAAAGTTATTTCCACATGCACAAGCATGTTGGTGAGATGTCCTATCAGACGCCATACAGGCTCCCAGAGTATAGCTCAGACTACCATGCTAGCAGTCAGCTACCAGTGTCTTTTCTCATTCCTCATCTGGACCTGGGACCACAGCTCTCTGCCCACTGGGAGGCATGCATGCAGCTGATCCTTTGTTATTGCCCTCTCCTGGCCTTTCCCCCTCTGTCACAAATGTGACCTTTGGTGCTCCCCAGGTACGAGCAATCTGGCCACTATTTTGACAGCTGGGAAAGACTTCACTGCACGTATGTTTCCATATTGTACCAAAACCAGTAATGATTAAGAGACAGAATGCCAGTGTGAACCGAGCTTAAGTCCACTGCTTTTGTCTCTGTAAAATCCAAACTGGGTTTGTAAATATCAACAGTCCTTTACGCTTTTTAAATACCCAGTATGTTTGACAGGCTGTCCTATGAAACTACTTCTTGCAGTAAAGAACTAAGGTGTTAGCTGCTATCTGAATTTCATGGTCAGTGATCTAACCCTGGGCTTATTTGTTTCTTCATTTCCTTTGAAAGACTGTTACCTGTGAAAACTGAAGTGGGTGATGCACTTGAGAGAGTCCAAACCCCTGGAACTGGGTGTGGGTATTCTACGCCACTCATCCTGTGCTTTTGGGCTGTGGAGCATGAGAATAGGCGGAGCTCAAGCCAGATTCTCAGAGGGACCAAACTGAGGGGCAGCTGGAGCACTTCTGTGTGATAAGAGGTGATTGTGACCAGGTGCTGTGAAGGACAGCAGTGCTTATTTTGCTGTGGTCTCAAGCGTGCTGCCTTTCAAAAACATTTAAAGGGCTATTTGACAGAGGGAATGGCTGCATTGCTCACTGTCTAGATACATTATTGTCCTCAGACCCTTAGTGGATGTGAGTAAGAAAGGCCGAGCTTGGATTTTTCTCTTATTTCTTCAATACTTTCTTTTATTTCAGCCCTCTCGTTGTCTGTCTTTATAAGATTACATGCAGACAGTTTTGCCCTACTTTTCTTCCAATTCCCAAGATATCTCTCTCTCCCTCTCTTTCGGTCCCTCCCTCGCTCCTTTCCTCCTCTTTCTCTGTCTCTCCTTTCTCTCTTCCTTCTAATAATAAATACTGTGAAGGCTTCAGTCCATATTTTAATGGTTTTATTTCTGTAACACACAACCCCAGGCTTCCTTAAATGTTTTGTGCTATTTCTCTGTTTATAAAGCAACATGTAATAAAGCCACCATTCAGCAAGACATAAAAGACATAGGCAACTGCATTTGTATAGCTTCAGGACAATGCATGAAGCCACAGGATGTTACAGGTGCAATGGCTTTCCGTGCCATGCTGTGCTCCTGTGCTGGGTGAACGTGTGCTCGTGAGGTTGCAGCCCCTTGTGGCTGACGACAAACAGGGCTTTTCATCATAAAAGAGGCTACACTGTCAGCAGTGCACTTGAAGCACCCTCAAAATCCCATGCTCAGTTAGACGGGGTCTGTGCTGTGTAGGACATGCTCCTTCCACAACAAGAATAGGTGTGGACAGACACACATGCACCCAGAAGGGCCAGAGACTCAGCCCTGGAATGGCAGATGCATATCCTTCCCAGACTTTGCCTCTCTCTGGATTCTGCCAGGATTCTGAATAGGCCAGGCTCTAGGCTGTCTACAGGGGACTCACAGTGTGCAAAAATCTTTCAAAGGGATACCCAAGGCTTGCTGGAGGGCTGGAGTTAGGAAGAACATCGAGGTCAGGCGTTGAAGCTAGAGGACTGAAGCCATCGTGGTTGGGACCATTTGGGCCTCCAGAATGCTTGGGTTTGCAATTTGTTCTGTGTTTTGCAAGAGTCATGTTGGCAGGGATCGGGGAGCTTGTGTATATCTTCAGGTTGTGGGCAAAGATAAAGCCTTGCAATGTTTGATCTTTGTCTTTTACACCTTTCCCTCTCTGTCTTCTTCAGCTATGATTGTTTCCCTGATGTCAGATGCCTGGCCCGCTGTCCCCTGGCTTACCTAGATCAGTCCGGGATAGATAAGGAGGAAACATTACTGGCACCCAGCTAAGCACACATTTCATTACAGTCCTAAGGTGAAATGCCTGGGTGTGTTCTAGGAGTAATTTCATTTAAAAAAACAAAAACAAAAACAAAAACTCTGTTAAGGGCAGTACCTAAAAGAAGGAAGGTTCATCAATGAATTTCCTATTCCCAATTCTATCTACTCCTCACCAACCAAAGCATTTGGTCTGGCTGAGAGAACAATTATGCTCTTTTTTTTTCATTTCTTCTTCTTTTTAACTTGGAAGCAATGTCTCCTCTGCATTGTTATAGAGACTGGATAAATGAGACAGATAGATGGGGGCAGGTATGCAGAGGTGACAGGAGTTGGCTTCCCAGTTACCTTTGTGATCCATCTCTGCAGAAGCCGGCGTTAATTCCGTGGAGACTCAGCAAGACTGATATTCAGCACTGACAGTTTGGACATGTAAACATGACCTTGGATGTGCCCAAAGCCGCAGCTGACGCTATGCCAACTTTTCAGTGTAGTGTATCACAGGGGCCTCCAAGCCGTGCTGGAAATTGGCTGCATTTTGAGCATTCCTATATCTGCAGAGGAGGCTTTTGGCCCTGTAATGTGATGTGGTGTGGTGGGAAGACTTCTGTTTTAGTCAGTTTTCAGTAATTAGATGCTCCCAAGGTATCCAGGGAAGATCCTCCTGAATTCCTCTTGAGGTTATGAGGTGCTCATGTTGTGGGATCAATAATTACCCACATATTATAGATTCCATTGGTCTGTTTTCTGCACCATGGATATTTAACTGGTGTCTGCTCAGACTTCAGCTACTGTGAGCAAAAAATACCTGAAAGTCTGCTCTGACTTCCTGGGACCCAGTAGTTACCAGGACTGTTCTTTCCTGTGCAGTGGTGGGAAAGTGATTCTGACAAGAGTCATTTCACAGTGCCCACCGTCCTTTCAACTCCCCATATTCTGGACATCTAAATCAGTGCGTCTCGAAGTGCAGACCCCAGACCCACAGCAGCAGCACCCCTTGGGGCTGTGCCACAAAGGCAGCCTTGCAGGGTCCACTCCAGAGACACTGAATCGGAAACGTGGCATAGGAACTCAGAACCCCAGTATCTTCAGGTCGTCCCTGTGATTTGCAGGCAGGCTGACTGGGAACCACTAATGTAAGTAGGTATTCCTTTTGAGAGCCTGTGGGACAGTGAAGGTGAACTTTTAGAAATTTCCATGATAACAAACAGTCTACTGTGACCCACATGGCATGGGCTCCCCAGCATTGCTGTAGGACCTTCAAGAACACTCTATTTTGAAAACAAGACAAAGCAAAACTTGAGGTGGTCCAGTCCTGCTGCTTAATATCAGTCTGATTATAGTTGATTTAGACGTTTCTTAGCCTTGGCTGGCCTCATCTGTCATTTGGTAGCAATGAAGAATACAATTTTGAGATGCTAGCGCTGCCTATAATGAGCTTACAACCTGCCTAGGAAATGGCGATGTGTCTTCAGCAAGCACTGACTATCAGTGTAAATTTTGCTGGTTCCCTGATTGGAGCCAAGCAAAAGTCAGAGCAGTAACTCCCCTTGGAGACATTAGCGTAGACTGCATCGTAGGTGTAGCACAGGTGCAGCAGGCTGCAGGGTGCGTGGTGCTTCTCCACAGGTTTCAAGCCAAGCTAGTTCCCAATCTGTGTCAGTAAGGTAGCCCAAGGTGAACAACACTGTCTTTGTAAAGAACCTGGGGAGGAACCAATGGTGTCAGGAGCTTCTGTGGCCTGCACTTCTCTCTGTCCTGTTCCATCTTTCAATATGCTGTGGGCATTGTCAGCAAAGTCACAAAGAAGGTGTGGAGTGCCGGTTAGGCCAGTCCCACCTTTGTGTGCTTTTGAGTTACTTTCTTGTTGCTTTTCTCATTGCTGAGACAAAATACTCAAAATCCCGAATTAAAGAAGGAAAGGCATGCTTAGCTCATGGTCTATAGTGGTTTCCATCCATAGTCGGTTAGCTCGCAGGCAGAGTGGCACATGACAGAGGGCAGCAGTTCACGACCGCAGAAGGCAGAAGAAGCAGCAAGAGAAAAAAGCCAGCCTCTTCCTGGCCCTCACGTTGCACCCGGCCTACCCACGTTAGGGAGGTGCCAGTCCAGTCAATGGGCCTATCCAACGATCACCGATGCTTCATCCCAGCTTCTTAATCCCAGCACTGTGCTATCACAGACTCTAGATTCAGCTAACTCTGCCTAAGCTGCTCCCATGACTGCATGAGGCTTTGGGGGACATCTAGACACAATGAGTGAGTTATACAAATGTTTTATTAAAATGCAGGTTCTCACTCACAGTCTCTCGAGGGGGTCCAAACATTCTGCAATTCTCACAAGTTAAGTTTCCAGGAGGTCTCCATGGAGCCCTTCGCCCACCACATCTTAGTGCTTCTTCAATGCTCCTGTGCACAAAAGTCCCCTCCACAGAAATGCTCCTCCAGGAATGGCTGGGGGATGTCAACGCTGACGCCCTGGGGACCTGTGCACCATGCAGAAGCTCAGGCCCTATTTCAGGTCTGTGGAGCAGCAAGACCACAAGTGCACGTGGGGCATCCAGAGCCGGTTGCCTGGCTGTTTGTTTGCACAAGGACCCATGTTTGGGTTCATGCTCTTTTCCTCTCATCTCCTTAGACTGCTTTCTGATCCCTGCACAGAGGTCTGCACTTTCACTTCCCACCATCCCCAGGGAGTCCTCTATGCACAGTTACACACCATTGCCTTTTAAAATTTAGCCTGTACATGACACAAGTGGGTTACTGTTATAAACTTGCATTACTGCTAAGATTTTCTATTTCTGGGCTGGCAAAGTTCTGAATCAAAAGAATGGAGTATCAGATAAGTTAGAGACCTTCTCTGATTCTAATATAAAGGGTCCTCCCCCACTTCCTCAGCTAGCCATCTGGTACTTCCCTAACTAGCTCTTTGGTCACTGCCATGCCTAATATGAGAAGGGCACCAGAAAGGCCGGCATCTGTCTTGCATTGCAAGAAAATGCAATGATACTTGGCACTTCCTGATACTCAGCACCAAGACCTCTGGGCACCAGAGCAGGCAAGTCTCTTTTCAGTAGTTTCTTCATGGGAGCTCTAGGCAGAGCAGTCACCTGCTTGTGAGTGGCTGTCCATTAGTGGTGTGACAATTGAGCGAGTAAAGCAACGTGAATGCCGAGTACAGGATGTCTTGTCTGAGAGAAACTAGCCACAGAAGCTGGAAATAGCCTTGTAGTGATGGTCAGCAGTGGCTCACAGATTGCATTGATTGGTTTGTTTGTTCTATCTATGCTCACAAATCATTTTGATGATTCCATAGAAACAAAATTCCCTCCCTGGTAGAAAACTTACCTTTGTACATTCTGCAGTCTATTCAAGAATAGGATTGCAAAACCTAGCTGAAGATGTAACTCCTGCTCTTTCTTTTCCTTACCTTGGACAAGACCTACACCACCTGGACCTCTAAAATCTGTCTTTAAAACCGAGCATAAGTGAGGACACCCACCTCACAGATATTACAGGAATCAAATGAGACAGAGTGAGAGGCGAAGCACCCTGTACATTGCAAAAGGGTGTATAAATTTGAGGCATCATTACATGCATCTTGCAACGCTGTTATTTTCAGCATTATAGTTAGGATCAGGACACTGAGTTTGTGAATTTAGCCTAAGGCCATATAACATACTGGATACAGCAAGAGAGAAAAATGAATACAGACAGAAAGACATGAGGAGGACTTGGCAAGAGACGCTGGGAAATTTCAAAGCATGGAAAGGAGAAGGAGGCTTGCACAATTTGAGGACTCCAGATGCAAAAATAAAAGAAAAAGAATCTATTTTTGTATGTGCAAACAGTTTGGAAAATGCCTTTAGTCTAGCGATAATTGAACATTTCTGCCCCTGGGTATAATGAAGGTAAATAGCAATGGTGGTGGTCCATATTTAGTTTGACTTCATAAGCCGTCTGTCGGGGTTTGCCATTCTAAGATGAGTGAAATGATAGTTAGTAGTTAAAAGCTGGGTTTCTGAGAGAGCACATGGTAACTGTGTGAATTGGAGAATTATTTAGTTTCCCCATTCCTGAATCTTTTTCCAGTAGCACATACTCCACAGGATGCAAGCACTGAAGGTCGGGTATGTGCAGCACATTTGGACAGTGATGCAAGGGGCTACCAGCATCCACGTCATGGAAATCCTGGAACCAGGGGATGGCCGGGTGCTTCTTGGAGAGTCCAGCATTCTGTGTATGCAAGGATCTCCAAGATGCTTTGAAGAAATCCTCTGGTTGGATGGTTTTAGAAGTATTTATTACTTGTCAGGACCTACCAGTCTGAGTCAGCCATTGTTCTGAGACCATAAACTCAAAACTCCTCTGCTCCTGAGCTCTAGAACATTCCAGCCAGGAGAGGTCAAAGAAAGCATATGTATATACTGGGTGTGAAGGGGTAACATAAGGCATTAAATATAGATAGCTGGCCTTCCTGCAAAGACCCCACACTGGTGACCTCTCTGTTCTCTCTGGTCCTTTGACATGCCTATCTGTGTTATCTTCAGGTGCACGATCGACAACCGGGTCACCCGGGTAGCCTGGCTAAACCGCAGCACCATCCTCTATGCTGGGAATGACAAGTGGTGCCTGGACCCTCGAGTGGTCCTGCTGAGCAACACCCAAACCCAGTACAGCATCGAGATCCAGAACGTGGATGTGTACGACGAGGGCCCCTACACGTGCTCTGTGCAGACAGACAACCACCCAAAGACCTCCAGGGTCCACCTCATTGTACAGGGTGAGTAGGGCTTATGGGGTGGGCCAGTACGAGCCAGGGAAGCCTGCACTGAGGACTTGGCCTGTGCTTGTTGGCATAGCTGACTTCTGTCTCTTCTCAGTGCAGATGCCCATCTGGCCGTCAGGTTGCAATTTGCACTTAGAAGTTGAATCCCAGTCATTTGCCCATTGAGCAGATCTAGTATTTTTTGTTTTATTCTAATAATATAATTTGTTCTAATTATTGTCTGTCCTCTCCCAGTCCTGGGTTTTCAGTTATGGATCCCTGCTTTAAAACCTGTGCTTGATTTTCTGCTTCAGGGAACCTCAGCTCTGTCTGCAGTCTGCACTTTTGCAACCTCATGTATCTTTCTGGGTTTTGTTTATGTGTTTGTTTTGTGGACATGTGTGTATGTGTATTTGTGTGTATGTGTATAAGTGTGTATGTGTATTTCTCTGGGCTCTGCCCTTGTTTCTCAGAACATGGGGCTGACATTTTCCTTTTCCCACAAAGCAGAAGTGGTCCTGAGACATTTGCAGAGCGCTTAGCATATGGCTGTGTTTCTAGGTAGCAAGAATGTGGAGCCACACTCGGCTAAATGACCAGCTAAATGACCCTGATCAAGTTATCACAGTGCCTTGGAGTCTCTCTCACTGAAGTACAGCCAATGGTAGAGGTGGATGAGGGTTATTTTTACCTGTCAACCCTATGAATCACCCAGTGGAAGGCCATAGAAGGGCAGCTTACATGTTAGATATTATGCCACTGTATGCTTTTTAAACACTGCTATTATTCTTTAACTTTTTAAATATGTGGCACCCTTGATTCATTAGCTGTTTTGCTCTCTAATGCCACAGAGCGATAGCATGCCAGCTTCTCCCTTGCAGTGCTTTTGCCAAGATGCTTCCAGGTTCCCTTCATCCATACAAATGGCAGGTGTGGGGCAATGACATCTTCTCCTGGACACTTATACAGCTGATTCTCCCTGTCAGTGTGCTTGAGACAAACATGAGCCATAGCTGGGGGGACTGACTAGAGAAAAAAGGAGGAGTATGGCTTCAGAAGACCTCAAGGAGCTGGCAGAAGCAAAGGACTCCAGCTGTGAGAAGTGAGGAGGGAACTTGGATCATTAATGAGCGTGGTAGAAAACAGATTGATTGAGCAGTAAGAAGAAGAGAGAAAGACAGAGTAAGTGGGAGGTCAGGCCAGGATCAGTCAGAGATGGAACCAGACCTTGGAAACCACCATGCTAGGGCAGAGCATGGTCACAAGGGGTTATTATTTGTTTCTTAGACATTTCACCAGAGGAAGTGATTGTGTTTTCTCTGTTTGATTGGTTCTATAATGAATATTATACCCTGAATGCAAGTGGCATTTTGAAATAGAATTTCACAGAAAGTATTAAAGTGTATTATAAATAGCAGAGGGGTATTTCCAGGCAAGGTCTTTGTGTTTAACGTGTCTATGCTTTTAATTGAAAATTCATTCTTATTGTAGATAGACAAAATGAAAGTTTAAGGATGACTGCTGTGTAGGGAGATTTGGTAAGTGCTCCCGTGGTTGCTTCTAGAACATTCACACCAGACAGCTCTTCTGACATCATTCCTAGAGAAGACTATCTAGCTGTAATGATGAAAGTCTAAGACCTGTGAGCACATGTTCACTTTAGGAAGCAGAACCTTTATGGCACTAGAAAATGGAAGGAATTATGAAAAATGCTGAGGTCTCTTGGAATAAGAAACCTTGTTTTGTCATTGTTTTGTCTTAAATCTGCACACACTAACCTTAAGCATGTGGTAGAGCGTCTCAAATAAATTGAATATTTAATAAGTGCTTATTAAAACATACAGCTGGAATTTTAATGCAAGGAACTTCCATGGGCTGTGAGAGAGAATGGTGAGTGACACCTAGGGGCAGGGGTACCAGGAGGAGGTAGAATTCCACAGTCCACACTCATCTCCTCCAACATCCAAACTAATGGACATGTCTAATTCTCAGGTACATGTTTACATCTATCCCTTGGCCAGGTGCCCTCTTAGCATGACGTATCACCTTGGATATTGGAATCTCATCTTGGGCTAATTTTCAAATGCTGATGGGTATATTGATCTGGAAACAAGCTGGGTTAAAAAAGGCATTGGTCTTGTACACAGAATCAGCCCAAGCTAATCCGCTGTCAATATGCCTGGGCCGAGTATTATTGACACTTTAATGAATAGAAGACCACAGTTTTTTTCAGAGTCAACTTGTCCCTACTCTTAAAAGCAATCACACAAACTAAATAGAGCTGACTCTTCTGTCTCTGTATTGGAAAAAAGATATGCTACCACACAGGATTAAAAAAAAAAAAGAAGAAAGAAATACATTTATTTGGGGATCATTTATTATAGTGAACAGAGCCCTAATTCTCCTACTAGAAACTGTCTGTATTTAAGCTGCTTTTCAACCCTCAAGAGAACGTGGCCAGGGTGAAAGTCAGATAGACACGCTGTGTTTGCAGGATGCTATGATCTTTGGAAAAGGAAAAATAAAACAACAGCAAAAACAAAGAACTAATCTGATAGTCTGCCTATGTGTTTGTGTTTTTCTCTGTGTGTAGCCAGCAGTACATATACATAGACCCACTTGGAAGGGAGTAGCATTTTCACGGTATCCCACTTTCTATTTAGGGTCTAGGATGATGTGTACAGTTCAGACTATCAGATATCCCATTTGCCCTGTTGGATCTTGCACTTGCCAGGCAGGCGCTTAGACCACCGAGCTATATCCTCAGCCCCTGGTTAGACATTTTAAAGCATGACAAAATCTATGAACAAATGCGCTGTGCATTTGTACCTCACCCTGCACCCCTGGTGCTAATGAACACAGGTCCATGAGCTCAAGAGCTGTGGATGGGATCTTTAGCCATAAGCACTGTCATCTTCACCTCCCAGGTGAACGTTCATCAACAAAGCTTTATTGGACAGTGTTATAAGTTGTTACTCGCTTGGGCACGCCCTTGGTGTTAACGTTGGAACACTTCCTTTGCTGGAAGGCCAGGTGTATCAGAGAAAAGAGAATGAAATTTTGGAGAAAGAACAGACATTAAGACAAGCAAGAATTGCTTGTGTTTGGTTTTCTTTTAATATCAAAACATTCCTTTCTTCTGAACAAGGAAATTCTTTTCTCAGCTAGGAAGAGAAGATCTGAAGGCATAGGTAAAGGAGACAGGCAGAGAAAGCATTGGACTGCTTAAGTGTGAAGCAGGGGCAGGGAATCCGTTAGGTTTCTGAGATTTCTACCTTGGAGTTCTGGGAGAGGCTGACACCACACACCTGAAGCGCCACAACGAAATATGAGTTAGTTGGAGGCAAGTAAGTTTGGTTGGGTGGACTTGCTGACAGTGAGATGTGCTGCATATACTATTTACAATCTCATGAACTAAGAACTATCACTTGGGGCTTTGCATTTCCAGTTAGGCAGCCAAAGCATTATGTTTAAGGACAGAGTCGGGGAGATCCACCTAAGATTTATTTAAAAATGTGGATCTAATGGCTTCCATCCCTCTGACCTTGCAGTTTTCCACTTTATGAGTGTAATTACTAAGTGGGTGCTTCTGGAGTCTAGCTGAACGTTTTAGCCCTTTCACCCTCTTGCTCTTGTTGCCAAACCAAGCTTTCAAAACTTGTATAATGACCATCCCTTCCCTGCATTGTTCCTTAGAAGAAGCCAGTTTGGAAAATATACAATGGATAGAGCTTCCAGTGGCACTGAGTTATCTGCTCATTTAAGGGTAACTTGATGTGGTATCTCTACAGCCCTGTGTTTCTAAATACCTGTGAGCATTGGTGGTGTGAATGTGTATTGTGCTTCTCTGTGGAACATTAGGAAAGTCCTCCTTATCCAAGCACGGAAAACCGACTTCTCAGCCTTGACCTTCATACCTGTGGGACTTTAATCTCACTTAGAGGCAGGTTTGCATGAAAGAAAGCAGAAGAATGGCGAGCTTATAAAACAGAGATATTAGTAATAATAATAAAAAGCTTTGGCCTCTTTATCAGTTTCCAGGCCCTATCTACACCTCTCTTTTGTCACCAGGGCATCTAATCACCCCCTCCCTTTTGTTTGCTAAAAATGAGTTTTTCTATTTCTTCCTGGGCAGAATTAATCTGAAAATCCCCGCTATTGTTTGATAGTTAATTACCTGCCTTTGGAGTCAAGCAGTGCTGGTGCTCAGGTGAGAGGGGAAAGCACTGATGTCTGCTGAATTGCATCCCCGTGAGGGAAAGCAGGCAGCCGCTGGTGTCTTAGTGGAGTTCTGTGGCGAGAGGCACTGGGCTGCAGAGCCACCGGCCTGGCAGTGACTTGTAAACAATGGAGGGTCAGCCATAACAGTCTTTCATTTGCCTTTTATTATCTCCCTGCCACTAACCTTCTCCTTTTACCTGCCCAATACATATAATTATATTGCTTTCCAGTCATGAATAACCTTGTCAAGTTCAACTCATCATTATGATTAAGAGAACAGGGACAGTAACTTTTAATTTGTAGATACCAGTGCATCAGAGAATTCCCCCAAAACCTGAACAAAAGGACATTTGAAATACAAAATATCAAAGGAAACAATGTGATTTAATGCACATTTTGAAGGTAAAGATTTCTGTCTCTTCAGAAACATCCCTCAGAAAACATCCCTTTCTCCTGGCAGTGCAAGATACCCAGAGAGCCGGGAACATCTCTGCATCAACAGTTGCCATCTAGGCTACATCTGCCTGTGTCGTGGTGGAGGAAAAGATCACCACCCCATTTCAGATAGGCAGCAGCACCCTTTTTTCTTTGTTCTCTAGGTCACAAACTCTGTTTGGACAGACAGTGGGAAACACTGGCCACCCCATGCTTCCTTGCAGTGTCCTTTCATGGCCTAACCCATTCACAAAATAGGTGAAAGTGCTCCTTCCATCTGGTCAGAAGGCCCTACACCTGAATTCAGTAGAATGTTATGAAGTAGGCAGATAAATTCCACTACAAAACAGAAGTACTTCTCCAAACACTCTAGATGGCAATCCAGGCGAGGAAGATTGCCAAGGAAAATGGCAAGGATGTAGGACATTTTACCTGCAATTAATTTATGAAATCTAGAGGGCATGCAGGTGAGGCATGAATGCCTGTGTTCCTCACAGCATCTACGAACAACACAAGACCATCATTTCACAAAGGCCAGGGCATGGTGGACAGTTCTGCACACCACTTGACACATCTTCTGTGTGCTGAGCCTGTAAACAAGTGTGTGAAGCAAAAATGGCCTCAGCAAATGCTGGGAGGGAAGCCATGTTGTGTCAGGTAACGTTGTTTTCTGTGGCTTCTATTCTGACCGTGGAGAGGGCATCTCTGGTTTTCTAAGTGGTTTGGATAATGTGGCAGCTGCCTCCTGGTGCCTCTGTGGTCAGAAAGGCAGAGAACAGCAGGTTCCTTTGTCCAAGCCCTTCATGCCACTTTACGTTTCAATCAGAGCAGAGAGATCAGGAGAGCTCTCTCCCTCCCCAGCACAGACAGCGTCAGCAGCTCTCCGCCAGGTAAGCAGTTAGGGCTCCCCCGGGAGATTCTATAGGCAGCCTGCAAATTCTCATCCCAGAGGAGCTTTTCCCCAGGGAGTGGGAGCTGCCTCTGAGCTGTCTCAGATGCTAACACTAGAGAACAGAGAGCAGAGCTTTGGTCCTTTCTGGTGCTTTCTTTCTCATTCTGCAGTTCCACATGAGAAAATGTGTTACTTTATTTTAATGAAAGGGCAAACTTGAGATTCTGAATGTTAGTATTTTCAAGATGTACCCCCGCTACCGCCCATGTCCACATCAGAGGTGCAGCTCTTTCCAGCTGAACTTGAAGCAAGTGTTCTTAACTAAGGGGTGCATGGGGTCTCTTGATATTGCCACGAGCAAGCAGCACAGGTCTGGCTAATCCTAGAACATGTTCACAAAGACCCTTCATGCCACATCCCTGCAGATGTACACAGGCCGCACTGCGCAGTGTCTGCGCAGTGACATGAGGAGCAACATCACTAATGTCAGTGCTGTAACTGTTACAGGAAGATGCTTATGTTCACAAGACACTAAAGAATTCAGGCTATTCTCTTCTAAGACAGTTATAATCCTTATCTTCTCAGGGCCTAGCTAGATGTTAGTCCAGAGGGCTCTCAGTCTATCTGTTGCTGAACTGAGGATTGGCGACTGATGCCTTTCAATTCCATTCATCAGTGTTTCAAAGCCCAGTGCCATGAGCACAAAGATCCAGAGTCCTTATATGGTGGCATACAGGAGCTCACAGTGCTAGCGAGCAACTGGCTGGTGTGTAACAGGGATTGGGATGATTCTGAGTGTAAATGTGATGATGCTCTGAAATGGAGCAATAAGGTTCCTGTGCAAGACCAGACAAAGCTACAAGGTTATGTTTCACAAGGCTCCTCAATTCTGAGAAGGGACTTTGGGAAGAGGGGCACCAAGGCAGAATAGTGGTGCAGCGTTCGACAGGCTGACGGTGCATGTTGCGTGAGGGGACCCAAAGCAGTCCCAGAAGAACTACTCAGGCACTAAGTCACTGGATGTGTGGCCAGAAAGATGACCTCTCTACTTTAGCTGCAGCCAGAATTTTCTTTGATATTTAGCAATCCCAGCTTGTATTTGCCAGGAAATATAGGCTCAACTATGTAGTTAATGGACAAATATCCAAAACGCTCTCAGAAGAATAGAACATGCTGAGCACCAGGGTTAATAAACATTGAACAGAATGCGGAAATCTTGGAAGGAAAAAATAATGTTCTATCCACAGGGGCTCTATGTCCCTTGTGCAACCAATACAGATTACAGCACAAGGAGGAAAAATAGCTAGAGAACCTTCTACCACCAAGTCAACCATTGGAAACACTGCCTTTGTTACGACTGCAGAAACTGTAAGGATTTTTTATTAATAAAGTGCTTAAGGAGGATTTACTGTGTGTTAGCAAATCTAGTGTTATGCTTTTAGGTTTTGCTATATTGTTGGACCAAAAAGTTAAGAGGATGCTTCTAAGGACAAATGACAACTGCTGGAAAGAGGCCCCCTGTGAGGTCCCCAGTAGCCACTTCAACTCCAGAGTTCCTGTGCAGAAAAGGAAAAGACCCCGTGCTTCCTTTTTTGTTTTATTTTAAAAATTCATTTTAATGAGAAAAAAGATAGAATAGCAATAAAACAGTTTCAAAATAGGCTAGTAGGACAATTACAATAATTAATACATTGCATATTGTTGTCCTCCTTTAGTTATTCAGAGGACAAGATGTAGACACAAATCTTGTCTAAACAATATTAGTACAAACATCTCTTCTCAATGAACCAAGAGAAAGTAACTATATCTATCCTAACTATCTTATGTATATATTTTTTTCACAAAAAATAGTATTTTACTCATACTTTTGTAAAGTTAGTAACACGTAACACAGGTTTCCTAGTGACTAATAGCTGGCTTTAACCAGACAGGATGTATATCTCAGGACTGAGGTAGCTTGCGTGCTTTAAGCACTGAGGTCTAGTCCTGCCTACACACATCTGATAGATTTCCTAGCTTCCCTGCCTCCCAACATATCCACCTTTTTTGGTCTTGTTTCATCAGTGATGGGTGTTCCAGTGTGGAGACTTCTCAAAAACTAGGACTGGAAATCCCATTCAATCCAGCCATCCCCCTTCTGGGAATTTTCCCAAAAGAACTGAGAACATCATATCTTAGTGATATATGTGCACCCACGTTTATAGCAGCACAATTTGTGATAGCCAAATCTTGGAAACAATCAGAAGACCCCAAGTTTCAGGAGGACTAGGTGTCACCACTTAGAAAGTGGCTTGTGACTTTTATCCCTGCCCAATGTCATCTATGGTAAATTGGCATCTAATGTCAGTTGGGAAACTTGCTGGTATCTGCGGGAGTTTGGCTTCATGGTGCAATGCTTCTGGAGTTGTTAGAGACCCATATTTTTCCTTTGATCTCCATTTCATGTTATTTGAGAAATAATTTATTGATTTAAATTTAGGACAGTTTAATTTGGTGGCATGTTTTCTTTATGTCTCAATTATATATTCATGTCTGTGTGGTAAACTCAGCTGGTGAGGGATTAAGAATTCAAAATAGAGGATTTTCTCTTAGCAAGTAGGACTTTCCACTGCGATTAATTGGAAGTCTGCACAATGAACCCTGTGTTGGCTCTGTTGGGGATTGAATAGCTTAGGAGAAAGAAGTAAATTTCAGGATTTAAGAGTTTGGGGTTTCAGTCTGAATTTTGATAATAATTACCTATAAAAATGACCTATTTATTTAAGCCCTTCTCAGTTATGCACACTTTATAGAAATGTGTTTTGTATTCGCATAAGCTGATTTGGAGAAAGGAACCTAATGTAGATGGGAGGAGGTAGGGCATGATTGCGTGGTAGCATCTTCCAGCTTTGTGATTGGTTACTGGTGACTAAGGCTTGCTGATTCCTCCTTCTGTGTGTCCTAGTCTGGCCCCAGGAAGGTTCCAGTCCTTTGTTCCAGTATTGCATACACTTGCTACAGGTTCTTGTTCCCAGGAACCTGCCGGGGCTGCACCCTGCATTGTGGGTTCGTGTCACCTCCTCCGGTGCTGCTTGTGTCCCCAGCTCTGACCTGGTACTGTTCTTCAGCCTGTTGCCACTGCACCCATTTTCTCTGACTGTTCAGCTTGGGCTTACTTTAGGATCAGTTTTCAGTTCTAAAACTCAGGCTTAGGAGAAGGGACACTTATACTGATGTTGCCCCTTCCTCGAGGGTCCAGAGTAGAGAAAGGAAGGTCAGAAACCATGATTATTTTCCTCATTCATAGATTCACAAACTGTCCAGGGTCAAGTACAGGACTAAGATTGAAACAGATGTAAAGTGGAACAAGGCTGCCATCAGGTTGTACTACTACGGTGGAGACAAAAATTAAACAGTAAAAGGGACACTGCAGGGACACAGCCATTCCTAGGAATGCTGAAACTAAGAGAGGTGCCTCCCACATCTCAGGAGCTGTCTTCACTGTTCCTTCACAAGGTCAGACAAACAAAACTCTTCTGAAATGCAAGGGCTGGTATTTCAAGTTCAAATGAAAATA
>NDGM011041813.1:0-17936 GCA_002564305.1 Octomys mimax | reverse complement strand
CACTAACTCTGAGTAATACTGGAGATGCTGGCTATCTTTGCACTCATGGAATGAAAGTGAGAAAGCAATCATTGCTGGCCACAGCGGGGAATAAAGCAAACCCAACATCCTCTCTCTGGTTAGAGAAGAGGAGGTTAAATTCAGGCACCCAGTGAAGTTGTATGCAAATTCTTTTTTTTAGCTGATTAACAATGGTTGATTTATTATCTAGGTTTTTTTTCCTTTTTTTTCTTATAATTTTATTGATAAACAAATAGCAATTAGACAGTTTCAAAACAAATCGCTAGGACAGTTTCAGTAATTAACACACTGAATACATATTGCTTAGTGGTTAAATTATAGTAAGTTACGTGATAGCAGACAGGTGTATTGCACAAGAGATACACGGAGAGCAAGAGAAATCCTCTCTCAAATCCAGGCTCCACTTTAACTTTGTAGCTTTAGAGTTTAAACCTTTACAAAAAGTCATCTGGTTTCCAGTACAACGCTGCATTTTTATATGCATGGTACATCTATTTTGTACCCATCTGAAATGAATTTTGTATTCCCTAATTCATTTTCAACTCCATGGCAACATTTAAATATTAAAACTTTCTTCACCTTGATCTTTTTAGAATTATTAATATTTTTCACTTTTTTGCCATATACCAACTTGGTAAGCTCATTAAAATAAACTTTTCCATTTTCTCTTTAATCTAATTTCTTTCAGAAGCTTTTTGGGGAAAGTTTCCCCCAAATGAAAGGCATCTACATTTTTAATACCAAACTTAATTTCAGCAAGTACTTATGAAATGTTTATTACTGCTAAAATACTGTTCAGTACTATTTTTTTTGAGATTCAAGCCAGAAAACATGGACTCTTCCCTCAGTTTTCTTGCAGCTTGAAAATACATAAATATTTGTTAGTTATAAAATTTCAGAAGAAAGTTAGATGGGTAATAACAAAGTAAAATGCCATCAGCAGGACAGTGAGTCAATCATAGCGGTGTAAGCAAAACATATTGCTGTGAAAATATGGGATGTAGTCTTGAAAGTTGCTAACCATTCACATGTTGTAGATTTGCTAGCTCTCCTTGCCGAACCAAGAGGTTCACGTATTTTATATGCTTAATGTGTTTTTGTATCAGCTTCTCTTGGCTTACAGTTCTTTCCCTTAGTCCTCTTAAATGTGTGTCATAGTCTTTTCATGTGTTAGTCTGTGTTTGTGATACAGCATACATACATTAGCTCTGGTAAATGACATATTTCATGTCATGATTTTTTTGCATTCCCTTCCCCAATCCTCTATCTTTTTCTATTTGCTGATCCCCTTCCCATCTCCACAAAGTCTGGGTTTTTAATCCTCACTTCAAGTTCATGCCTAGACTATCCCTAATGCCTAATTTGTGCGGTTTTTATGATTAAGCCAGCAATTCCTCCTTCTTTCATTTTTCCTAGCTCATGTCCCACAAGCAGAAGTAGTTAACAAATCAGCCACCTTCTTTATATACCTGTGTGGGCCATAATGGGAAGAGATGTCATATACTGGAAAGGAACGGTAGAAAAGTGGTTTAGTGCGCACAGTGTGAATCCACATGATCTTCATTCAAACTGTAAGACTATTGTTTATGAAATGGGCAGTCTGAAGCTCAAGTTTATTTGCTGATGGTTTCCCATATAAAATAATGATACTGATGGAGGAAGCCTACTTTGTAGCTAGAAATAAGTGAGATTCCTGTGAAGTGTGTAGATGGATAGCCGACATAAGGAAGCTACCCTGAGATGGTATTTTTACATCCAGAAATGAAAAATCCATAAAGCAGCAAATAAACCTGAAAACACAAGATGAGCTATTAGGGAAAGGAAAGGAATTGGGGTGGAGAAAGGAGAGAGTGCAATAAGGAGGGTTTGTATGGTCAAGTTATATGATCAAAGATTGAGATTTGCCTACACAGAAGTGTGGCAATAAAATCTATTTAGTTATACAGTTATTGTAACTTGAATAATTACAATTAAATGATTCCTGTCATTAGATCTCTAGGAGAAAGAAAGCTTGTAACAAAAAAGATGTCACTCTTGTGCTTCTTCTTTTGAGGAAGAGAATATTTCCTATCCCATATTTTCAGGATTTTCCATCTCTATGGTCGGGATTCACTCAGGAGGCTGTGAATGGAGGTGGCAGGTGGAGAAGGGGAGATGGATTTCTGAGGAATGGAGAACTAGGTCATCATTAAGCAAACCCACTGCAGAGTGAGGGGGTGGGAAAGAGGAGATTTCAAATGTGCCAGCGTCTGGTATTGGAGGGGAAAGCCCAGGTATAAGATGCCTCCGATACTAAATATGCATTGAGATGTATGTATCATTTAGGAGGATGATGGGGATTCTGATCTCAGTAGGATACATTTGCTGAAGCGTGGTTATCTTTATTGCCACCATGGAGGTGTCTGGGTATCTGTTGATCGGGTTCCAGCTCTTCTGATAGGACTGTTTTAGCAGAAAGCTTCAGAAGCAGAATCCACAGTGGGAACTTTAGAATAGATCCCCTTGGAAAGGCACTATTGTTATCTAGTTTTATCTTGGAATTCTTCTATGATGCACTGAAAATTGCCCTCTGCCTTAACATTTCTTGAACTCTAAAACAATCCTGCGGCTCATTCCTCTACTGGAGTGCTCTAATTTTCAGCAAGCCAATTAAAAAAATATTTTTAAAATACATGTTTAAAAAAGTGGCTTTGCAGTATATAGTGATTATATTCAGTATAGGGGTGTGTGGGGTTGGACATGTACATGTACATAATATTTTAATTCTTTTTTTGTCCCTTTTCTCTCATCCCTTCAATCTTTCTTTGCCTTTCACTTTTTTAAAAAAATCTATTTAGTACAGGGTCTACAGGTTCTCACTACACAGATCAGACTCTTAGTGATCCTCCTGTTTTCAGCCTCTCAAGTGCTGGGATTACAGGCGCACACCACCATGTCCAGTCTCAGTGGCCATCTCAGCACGCCCTGGGGGCAGGGCTGGCACAGCACACCAGGGATCAAATCCTGGTCCCTGCGTCTGCCTAAGCAGGTGCTTTAATCCACTGAGCTCTCCGGCTGGCTCTCCCCTCACATTTTGAAAAGCTCTATCTCCACTTTTTCCCTTCCATTCTGTTTTCTTCATATTTCCTTTCCCATCCTTCCTTCCCTTATCCCATCTCCTGTTCTCCTTCCCACTTGATCAGGTTCTTCCTATTTCTTAATTTTTGTCCTCCATTTTGATCATTGTTTATTATTCATTTCAACCTCGAGCTACTGACAGTCTCCAGTTATTTGTCCTCAAGTTGTGAGTCCCTCCCTTCTCTTGGCTCTGCTATGGATCAAACGTTTTATCTCTCCATAGTTCAAAACCTGATTTCCTAAAACTCACAGTGATAGTATTAAAAGTGTAAGGTCTTCGGGCAATCTTAAGTCATAAATTAGATTAACATTATAATTAGCCCCCTCCATCCTTGGAGAGAGTGGGGAAAAACCAGTGGCTATGGACAAGAATGTGGTGCTGTACCAGATAAAATGTGTCTTGTTGGTACCTTGACCTTAGGCTTCTCAGCCTTCAGCACTGTGAGAAGTGATTTGTCTGCTGTTTCCAAGATGCCCAGCTTAAGGTAGTTTGTTAGAGAAGAGACTAACTTGAATGGACAAGAATTCCTCACTGGGGCTTGCTCCTACATCTTATCTCTCCTGGCATTGACACACGGTGCATGGTAACTCACGTCAATTGACTCACGTTGGTCCGCTGGAGTGTGAGCTCCTGGTGATAAGTGATGTGGCCTTTTACTTTGTTTGCCAGATCCTGGTAGAAGACCAATCTTCCTGTAGGTTCCAGGAAGAGTTAATATACTGAGCATCCATTGACAAACCGAATCCAGAGAAGTCACCAAAAACTTCGGGGACTAACGTGTTTTAAATAAGTCTCAAGCATCTGGTATGCAGTTTTAAAAATAATATGGCCTTCCTATCCTTGTGGATGTTACTGTTACAGGCTTCTTCCAGTTCGTGCATGTGTTGAGGGAATCATAGCATTGCTTGTAAGCAGAGTGTGGGCTATTTTCTTACATCTCTTTTTCAAAAAGAACTTCCTAGTTGTAAAGAACTTCCTAGTTGTTATGGTTCACCATAGGAAGTTTGGCTTTCGCAACAATCAGATTATACTTCTTTGACTTCAACAACGTGCCTTTCAGGGCAGGCCAGATAGTTCAGTGGATTAAAGCATCTGCTTAGTCAGATACAGGGCCCGGGATTCAATCCCTGGCGTGCTGCACCAGCCCCGCTGGCTGAGACCGCCATGGAGGCTGCGCGTGGTGGCGCGGGCCTGTTATGCCAGTGCTTGGGAGGCTGAAAACAGGAGAATCACTACGAGTCTGATCTGTGTAGTGAGACCCTGCAGACCCTGTACTAAAATACATTTTAAAAAATGTGCCTTTCCCTTCTTCATAGCTGCTGAGCCTAACACCAAACCTAGAACTTCGTAAAATTTAATGTGTACCCATTGACACAGAACTCAATAGCTATTTAATAAATTATTTAATTAACAGTTTTTCTAAGAAAAAGCTTTTATATTGTTTTCACTTTTCTCAAAATATACAGGCAATTCCCTGATTCCTCTGGGAATTAGTACTAGTTTAAATAATAGGGTCTTTAGGGTTTTTTTTTTTGTTTTGTTTTGTTTTGCTTATTTCTTTCCTTTCATTTCTTGAGTGCGCAGTCGGAATTAGTTTTAGAAACTGAGTCTTGGAACCTCTGAGCCACGTCCTTAGCTAAGCCATTTAGCAGTATGAAAATGTTTTCAGAGAGATAGAATCAGGTTTTGCAAAGGAAATGGTTTCCTTTCTCACCACCGACGAGAGCTTTGGAAGCTGCCTTTTTACCTCCCGACGAGAGCGACCGCACCGAGGGGCTTCTGTCTCTGTTCTCACCGTAGACTTCCCGAGCGACGCCGCGGCGCTGGCCCTGGCAAGCCGGAGCAGCCTGTTAATTAAGAGTTCTCAGCCTTGCTTCTCCTCCATTCTCCTCCACGGCCTGTGCTGTCAGCTTTGGCTCCCTTTCCCGAGTAACACCAACTGAAATTAGAATTCCAAGCGGAAGCTTCTCTCCCCGAGGAAACCGAGAACGCCACACTCCTCTGAACTTGTTTTCTGTAGGAGTGCCTGTCGGCAGTGGCTCACTTGTTAAAATGTGGATGTTTCATTCTGCCATCACTTAGAAGTACTGCATCTTCTAAGCGCCTTCTTTGTACAGAGGGGTATAACAGAAAGCCTCAGAGTTAACAGGCCATCGTTCCAACCATACATTCATGAATTTAAATAAATATCTGAAGCAGCCTGAAGGTAAATAATTCCAACTTAAAGCCTTTGAAAAACAAATTGGAGTATTAAAGTTTACCTCTCCAGATTATTATGGCTATTAAATGAGCTAATGTATTCCAACTGGTTTGCATTATGAATGATGGATATAGGAGTCAAGCTTAGATATTATTATTATTAATGTGCAGGGGAAGCACAAAATGAAATAACCACCAGCTTGGTTAAGTTTCTAGACAGAACAGGGAAGGAGCAATAATCTTATTACAAAGCAGTCCAAACATTGTAAAAGTGAAGGTTCAACATGCTTCTTATTTCATTTTAGGTATTTCTTTTAAATAAGAGAGATTGAATATAGTTTGGATAGAAAGAAGATAGTTGACAAGAATAAAGGGATCATCATATGTTGTTAATGAATGCAAGAATGCAAAGGAGCTTGATGGGTTGTCATGAAGTCACAGCCCTGCACCTTCCTGGGATGTAATAAGCTTATTTTCTATTTGGAAACCTAAGAAGGGCTGATTCTGGCGGCCGATTTTTAAAGGCCTTTGCTTTTCTTGACCTCACTTTCATTTTGATGGAAGTTTAAAACCTTAACTAGCGTGCAAAAAGTTGCTAAGTCTCAATTTAATAGGATGTACCCAATGTGCCTGGACTATTAATTGTTTTTCTGAATAATAAAACATTTCATGATACGTGTCTGATTTAAGGTGCAATTGGAGTGATAATAGCTTCTTATCTGTGCGTTACCTGATTGTTTCACTTAATTTTGCATTGAAAAAGCAAGAGAAACCTGTTCTCCAAAATCAAACAAGCAGTAAGGCAGGGGAAGAATTTGTTAAGTTTATAGCATTGCTTCAGAAAAGATTGTACAAGCTGGTTGGTGAACTTGCTAATTATGTTGGCATTTTTTGGCCTTGGAATAGTATCAAAATTTGTTCACATATTTTACTCATTCCTGGAATTTCTTTGCCCAAACTGACTTAAACAGGCAAAGCTTAGCCTGATTTGCAAAAGAGGATTATTTAAATTTATTTATAGTAATCTGCCTTCAATTCTTCACCATTATGAGCTCACTGAAGCAGACATGTGATTTCTATGGTCGTTTTCAATCTCTGTGTAAAACCATTAAATCTATAATGGATGGCAGTTTTCAACCTTTCATATATATATTAAGCGAATGTATTTATTTAGAAAAAAGATAAGCGACGAATAAGAACAAAAGTATCATACAAAAAGAAAAGAAATTATTATTATAATGTTGAAGCTAGGGATCACATTTACATTTCTTCACAGGTGAATTTTCTAGCTGTTTCAGAAATGTTGGCCGCAAAACTATCTGTGCAACATATCATTTGTGTTGCTGTAAGAATTCAGTCAAGAATTAGTTTTGCAAAGATGCTGGCCAGTGATACTGGATGTATCGTGAGCATAGGCACCATAGGACTCCCTGACAGGTCGTATGTAGATGTGTGAAAAATAGAGGAATCAAGAATGACCCCAAGAGGGCTGGTGAGATGGTTCAGTGGACTAAGTGCCTGCTTAGGCAAGCTCAGGTTCGATCCCTGGTCCCGCATACAGCATCCACCCAACCCCATGCTGAGCTGGCAGCTGAGTTTGGGTGTGGTGGTGCACACCTATAATCCCAGCTAGGGAGCCTGAAAACAGGAGGATCACTATGAGTCTGATCTATTAGTAGTGAGACCCTGAACACTCTGTAGACTCTTCCCTAAAATACAAAAAAAAAAAAAAAAAAGAAATGTTAATTTTGAGATGCCAATTACATATCAATGTGGAGATGTCTTCCTATTGTTCCCAAAGATTCTTCTGTACTTCTCTGAATTTATTCTCTGTGCCAATAAGCCAATCTGTGTTCATTTCATCAGGTTCCCTTTGCTCTCTTGTTATTAGGTGTTAAGAGCAAAAAGCCTGGCTCCAGGAGTTTGCATAATTAGCAGCCATCCTGGGCAAGTTGTGGGCTGGTTGATCTGTATCTCAGAACTGGTTCTGGTATGTTCTAGGAGAGCCATCATCTTTTGAGGGAGAAATTGTCTTGCTATCATGAGATGATGGCCCCTTGTTTGGGGATCAACTTGGGATCCTATCATGGGGTATCTCAGTTACTTTTATCTCATTTCTGGGACAAATATCTGACATCAAAAATGAAGGAAGGAAGGGTTTATTTAGCTCACAGTACCTGGAGGTTTCAGTATTACTCGGCTGGCTCCAAGGCAGACTGGCACATGGCAGAGAGCATCAGTTCATGGCGGCGGAACAACAACAATGCAAGAGAGACAGGAAGTCTGTATCTCTTATATTACATTCAGGCTATCTGCCCCAAGGTTGGGTGTAGTACTCGTACTTATAATCCCAGTAATACTAAGACCCATAATCCCAGTGGATCATGAGTTAATCTCAAACTCTACAAGTCCAAACCCCATGACTGCATGAGGCTTTTGGGGGACAACTAGACACAAACCATAACAGGGTCCTATCATGGGGTAATTATTCCTGTCTAGCAAAGGCAAGTGGCCTCACTGTGGCTTGGTCTCCAAGACTTTGCTTTTTCTGGGATCCAAGGTGGCTGTAGGTTTAGGATAATGACTGGAAACTTTTAGGTATCAGTTCACAGAGTCTGGACTGGCTGCTATAAAAACTGGCCATTGGATATCCCTGAAAATCCTGAGGATTGCCTTACTTTCTCTAATGTGGGTGTTTTCAGTCTTGAAGGGAGCAGAGTGAGATATGCTAACAAACATCTAATAGAGGGCTAATAAATCTTGCATCACAGGCATTTCTTAAGCGATAAACTTGCCTATGTCGCAGAGCTGATCAGGGATTTGACCCAGTCTTAAGGTAACTCAGGCTTCCTCCTGCCTTTACTTGCCCACTGGGTACCTGCAGGGCCACCCCCCCTTTCTACATTTTGGATTTTCCTGTGTTCAATAAATGGGAAGATCGGAGACTGGAGGGAGGAAACAGAATAGATCATGATCTGTTTTGTTGGGTTCCCTACAGTGAGATTTCTTTCAGATTCTGTGTTACCTGACCAAATATTACTACTGTTCTAGTAGCCTCGTGTCCAAAATTCTACTTTCTAGAGCTACACTTACTTTGTGTTGCTACTAATCCAGTTCTTGGATCATCTACCATGCTTCCCCTTCCCCTGCCTATACCCTTGTAAATACTAGGTTGTTAACTAACCATGCTAGATTTCCTAGCAGGTGTGGTGGTGCACACCTATAATCCCAGCTTTTAGTATGCCTCCTGGTTCTTATCAGGACCAGGAGTGATATAAAAGCCAAGTGGAACTGAAAATAAGATATTGATCACACAATTCTGGTGTTCAAAAGGGAAGTCTGACTTGGAGATGTAAATTGGGAATCATTAGCATTTAGATAGCATTCAAAGTCAAAAGTCAGAAAGAACTATCAAGAAGTAAGTATAGAGAGGAAAAGAGGAGAAGGTGCTGGGATTGTTCTGAAAGAAAATAGAACCTGAGTAGGACCTGAAGCTGAAAGAAAACTGGAAGCGCAGTGTTCCCAAGGGTCTGAGAAGTACAGTAAAGAGGAGCAGTATTAAAACTATACGAGCTGGATTTTGTGAGCACAAAATGGAGAATGGAGGACTATTTTCACAGATAAAAGAGGGGAAGGGAAAATCATGTATAATTCCAGTGTCTAGTACAAAGCATATAGTAGATGATCAATAAATATTGAATACATTAATTAAATAGGGAATAAAAACTGGGATGGGAAGACTCTCTTATTAAAAAGAAATATAAAGACACAGGAGTTTTGCAAGAGGCTAAGGTAGTGGTGGCAAGAGAAAGTGAGGCAGAGAGATATAAAGAAATCATTAATATCACAGTTTCATTTAGACCCATTTGTACTGGTCGGAAGATGCAAAAGGGGTATAGTGTCTTTGTCACCATCTTGTCACCAAGACATGATACCTGACACTGCCCACTTAAAGGAAGAGAGGATTATTTTGGCTTAGAATTTCATAAGTTTCAGTCCATGGTCAGCAGGCTTAGACATAGGAAGGGCCTGGGCAGGAAAGCTCCTGTTATGGTCAGTGGGAAGTAGAGAGAGAAGGGAAGAAATATATATATATATATATATATATATATATATATATATATATCTCCCTCTGAGAAATAAAAAAATATTCAACTTACTCTGCCAATACCAGGGAGAATTCAATTGAAAGAGGCTTCCAATTTCCTTTACACCCACAGTGCTCTGTGATTGTAGGGGAAATTCTATAAAATGTCAAGTCTTTGTAGTATGAAAATATCCATTTTAGCCTAGATTTATAGATTTGGAGTTTTGGTGTTGGGATTTTATTGGCTGTATCTAATATACTGGATAGGTGGTGTTCATAGGCACCAGAAGGGATTGTAGGATTACTGTAATTGCAGCGTCAACGAATAATGGAATACATTATACAACAATGCCGAGAAAGATTTAAATACTTCTTGCTTCTCATTTCTAATTAGATAGTTGTTATTTCTGGTAAGTTTAAAATGCTCATGGCATGACTTAACTATGAATTTAATTTTACTACTATTATACTCTGAGGATAAAGATTAGGGATTTCTGTTTGTATTTTCTCTAAAGTTTATTCTTTTCATTGTATTTTCCCTTAAGTGTGCAAAATGCTGAACTTCTTTATTTTAACCTTAAGATTAAGTAAATAAATGGAGTATTACATTAGTACAATATTAGAAGTTATTGTGCATTTTGTCATGTTCTTAAATAAAATAGGCAACTTAAAATACGTTAGGGTCACACATTCTTTTTTTTTTTTTTTTTCATTTATGTAATTGGTACAGGGTCTCACTATGCAGCTCGGGCTCATAGGCTTTCTGCTTTCAGCCTCCCCAGTGCTGGGATTATAGGCATGTGCCTCCATACCTTGACTCTTTTGCTGGCTCAGGGTACCCTGGGTGCAAGGCTGGTGTAGCATGCAAGACCAGAGATTGAACCCTGGTCCCTGAGCTTGTCAAAACAGGCATTTAGTCTGCTGAGCTATCTCACCTGCCCAGGGTCATGTATTCTAATATAAAAAAGTTTATACCTTACTGTGTTGTGTGTTTGAAATGAAGCTTGTAATAATTTATGCTTCGAGGGAAATGAATATGTTAAAATTCTACCCTTTCTACCACATGCAGTAGTTATTAGTGGAGTCAACATATTGCTTGACTGTTTTCAATTATTACTGTATGACTACTTGTGTTTAACTAATAGCTTTTTTTCTTTATCCTTTCAATGTACTGAAACTTTCAGAATCCTCAATACAGCTGTTCTGTCTAATGACACTGCCTCATTAGTTTGATGCATTTGAGCATACATACTAATCAGGACAGTCACAAGGAAAAAATACTTTATTTTGTTCTTCCCTGGTGTTCCTTTTTGAAATAAGAACATTCGCCACAAGTGGATGTAGCAGCTCAAATGCAACCAAAGGAAAAAGCTCAGGCAAAGGCACAGATGGTCTCATTGGACTCTGGAGGAACTACTTGTCTGTATCGGTTGCACTTTCTCCCTGTTTCAGCTACCTAACTGTTTGCACAGCATAAAAAATTCATTTTTCAGGTAACACTTCCATAGCCATAATTAATGCCAAGGCTGCAATTTCCTCGTGTGGGCAGATGAAGAGTTAGTGAGCTAAAAATAGACCTGCCTGATGGTCTCGGGGTGGCCTTGTGTCCTCTTCAATTAAGAGATTTTCCTTCCATGTACGGCAGCATGGATGTGCACTATGTATATGCACTCCTGCTTCAGCCTCTGTTATGCATCACGAATTACACCATAAGGTCCACCTTTTTCTGAGGAAGGGGAGATATACTCCTCTCAGACAAATCCTAAATTGGATTTTTGGACCATAACTGACATTGATGGTTCTGTCTGTAATAGCCTTGAAAACACTTTTCTTTTCCACTGTGGAATCTTTCATCGGTTAGAAAACTATATCAACAGAAGACTAGAGATTCATATTAGCATATTTGAAATTTAATGTCTATGCAATTCGACTGAAAATGATTTCTGAAGGAAAGTTCCTGTGTAGATTTATGACATGCAGGAAGAAGAAGAATTTAAGCTGCTGCGTAAAAGCTGCAACCAAACACTAATCTTTTTGAAATGAATTTCAGTGGTTAGGAAGGAGATGAAATCTGATTGGAGATTAATTTCAGTGCTGGAGATTAATTTCTGTGTCTTGATCCATTACTAGCCTCTGCTAAATTTGATTTCTGTTCTTATTATATTATTACTTTTACTTTCCTTTATCAAATTCTACAGAAAAATGCACACCCAAAATTTATAGATATAATAACTGCAAAGGACTATGAGATTTAGATAACCCTGTACTGAGAGATTACAATGTATTTAATTCACTTATGCCCTAATTTGGTGATAAAAGGATTTAATATAGGTTTTAAGGAAGTATAAATTAAAGTTGATACGGAGAAACATATAGGGTCAGAAAGATAACATAATAGTGTTTTATTTCTCTTTTAGGGCCTTCTAGATTCCCAGTATAACCTTTCCATAATAAAGAGGAAGGAGTATGTGGGCGGAGAAAGATGCAGACCACGAGGCCATCGTGGGAAGATGACAAGTTCAACTCTAGGCTTGTGCTTTCTTCAAGTATGATTTTCCCTGTTCTACCCAGTTAGAGAGCTCATCCCCTCTTGATGAATTCACCAAAAGTCCATTTGGAAGTATTCTTGTGGTTGTAATTGGCTTTATAGGCCTATGGATCTGTATACGGCTCACAGTAAGCACAGGGAATGTTAATCAATTTATTACTAAAGCGTCTCATTCAAACTGCATTAAGGCACATGATTTCAGGAGAAGATGACATGGATATAATGATTTTCTGTGTGTGTGTCCTTGATAAACCTGTAGAACCTTTCCACGGATTTCTGAGCCCCTAACCCCACCCCACAAAAAACTTTTGTTCTTCCTTATGGTACATTTTTTTTGATCAGTTAAAATAAATTTAAAAATGTTTTCTAAATAAGCAAAACTGTCCTTAATACACCTGAATCTGACCAATGAAGATTTTAGAAACAAAATATTAGAAAATAGAGACAGGATATATAACTGTATTTAAACTAGGAAAAAGATCATTTATTCTTTAAACTAGAGGGTAGTAGTGCTAAATCCCAAAGGCATCTTGAATTTAGGGCTCAGTTAAAAGGCAATTATAAGTCTGTTAATTAGTATTCTGAAAGATAAAAGGTGTACACATTAAATAGACCTTTGAAACCCCAAATCTTATCTAACCAAACTGGTTTCTGGGGGCCAGTTCTTCATCCCTACAGCACAGCACACCAGTTATGCTGGGCACTTTGTCCTAAGGGCCCATTTCTTTTATAGTCATTAAGGTGAAGAGACACATATAAACTGTAAGCATGAGATAAATATCAAAAGGTGATCCAGATGGCCATAGAGTGTTTGATCATTAGGGATAATGGAGAATGAGATTTTAAAAAAATCCTTGGATTAGGAGAAATAGTAAAACAGGGGTAATGATGAAGGAACTTCGGAATGTCTCCCTCTCTTTTCTTTTCTATGTTTTTCAGTATATGCTCATTTGTGATTTCCTCATTGAGTTTATTTACTTTCAGACATACAAATAATATAAGAATATGTCCAATAAAATATTTCATGGGTAGTGATCAAACCACCTTTGGAGGAAGTCTTCTTTATCTCTATCACTGGTGGTAGTCCTTGTAACTTATCTGTTTGTTAATTCCTGATGTGAGTTTGAGTTTATAAATAACACACTTTTAAAAGAAGGTCAATTATTTTTTCTGAATAGCGGAAGTAAAATTGATGTGTTAAGATGAACTTTAAAAAATTACTATGCTTCTTTCTAGAGATCTGACCACTAGCTGTGTGTGTGTGTGTGTGTGTGTGTGTGTGTGTACTTTGGCAGTGTCTGGGGCCTGACACAAGGCTTTGACACATAGCTATGTCCCAGACCTTATCAGACCTTGTCTTTAAAAAATACAAATTATGATGGTGATTGTGAGAATTTGTGGTTATTTCTGCATTTTTAAAGATTTTGCCAATGAATTTAGGGCTAGTAATTTTCTAGTAACAAAAACATGAAGTAGATAAAGAAAAATATGTTTTGCATTTCTATGCAAAAGTGATAAAGAGGGTCATTTCATCAAATTATGAACACCAAGTCATCAAAGATAAGATGGTAGGTAAGATTGTGTGTGTGTGTGTGTGTATTTGGGAACCTTTTCTTAGGATGGATCACAAGAGTATTTCATACTGTAGAGCCTTATATGTGGATTCACTTTGTAAGATTAGTGATTTCAAAAAGTTAGAGATGTTTAGATTAAATTTTCATTCAACTAAACAAAGAAAAAGAAAAGAGAAGCAAAGAAAAGCGAACAGTATTTTGATCTTATATCTATAAAAAAACTTCAGATGTAGTAGTATAATTCATGTATGTATATCTTCCATTTATTTAATCCCCTGGAGTATAGTTTCAGGTCTTTTGTTAAATGAGGGACTGATTTTGCTGCATCTTGAGCCTGACCCATGGTCTATAATACTATTTGTCAATGAACAGTGAGCAGGTACCACCAAACTGAACTAACTCTGTGCTTCCAATGAAGCATTAAGGAAATCCAGAGAATTGGAGAGTTGGAGAGTGACTCAGAGCTGCAGAGTAGGAAGGACTTTACAAACTGCCTTGGGTTTGCCCAGAATATTGAATGTAAGAGTTGTGAGGTCAGGAAAGTTTCTAATAAGATTCCAAAGAAGGGTGGAAGCCCTGAAAAAGAGCCCCTGTGAGATCAGTGTATGCATTTATGGAAATAAAGCAGTGGATATCTTTGGAAATTGGAGATACCAGAAAAGTGGAACATCTTTCAAGGTAAGTGGTAGCCCCTGATTGGAATTAGCCAAAAGGAAAGGCCATCCTGGAGGTCCAGAAATCAGATCAAAGGGGTGGGGCCACCCAGGTCTGGGATTCGTATCTCTCCACTATGTATCCCAAGTACTAGACATGGATCTATACGACTTAATGTTTGCCCTACTTGTTTCAGTCTTATTTTGGTTGAATTCTTTCCTATTCCCTTATTTTCCATTTTGGAATGAGAATGTTTATTTTGTGTCATGCACCTTGGGATTGTGTTCTTGTTTTGATTTTTGACAGAACTTCATAGTTAAAAATTTGCTTTGAATTTAACTCAGACTTTTGAAAAATGCTAGAACTCTTGAGACTCTAAAGAAGGCACTGTCAAATTTTGACTGAGGGATTATTTTAGGTAGAGTTATGGACTTGCTAATTTTTAGATAAAGATTAAGTGTAGTTTATGGAGGTATGTTTAAATATCAAGTTGATAAAGTGTGGGGCATGGAAATTAGGGTAAGACTTCCTTTGACTAGTTTGGGATCTGCCCATTGGTGGAGCACAAATCTGGATCTATGTGGGTGAATCATGGAGGTATTACTTTGGGGTCTTTATAAGTCTCTCACCCTTTATTGTCTATCATTGTTTCCTGGTTGCCACTAACGAAGCTTCTTTGTTCTGCTTTATCGTTAGACCACTGTGGTTCTATCCTGGAGCCAGGTAAACCCAGAATAAATCCCTTGAAACTAGAAGCCAAATTAAACTTATCCTCATTTAAATTGTGAGTGTCATTATTGGATCTCAGCGATACAAAAGCTCATAGAACTTTTTCTTTCCAGAAATGTATAACATCTTTCCTTAGTTTTAGAATCTTTTTCTTTTTAATTCTTGTATTCAGTAAATTAATGTGATAAGACACAAGTTTAGTTGTTAAGTGGAACTGCAAACAAATTCTAGAACATATTTATCGTCATGAATTTATTGGGGGAGATCCTAAAGTGAGTTCATCTGTAAACAATTGGGAATAACCCACTTTTTCTTTTCTAGTTAAGTTGAATTGCTTCAAACTTTTATGTTTTCAGAGGGTTCAGTAAGATGGTAGGCAGACGCTAGGGCAGGAAGGTCATGTGGAAATGCGTGGTAGGAAAAAGCTGCTTAATTTATTGTTGTTGGGAAGCAAAGCCAAGGAACAGTACGGGGGGAAGAGGTCATAGAACATATATAGACCCTAAGGCTGTGTCTCTGTGACCCTTCCAGACACACTCAGATGTGCGCTTCACTAATGCTCCAAGCAGATGCCCAGGGCAATCGAATGTATCCTCTACCTTCACCAACACATCTCACCAATGTCAGAATGCTACCCAAGCACATTTCCTTAAGCTATACTTAATCTTCAAATAAAGAAAATAGCAAATTCATAATGAAACAATCTCGCCTATAATCAAACACAATAGTTCCTTTCCCCAGAATCTAACGTTTTTCAAAATTCCATGTCAAAGTCTCTTCTGAGACTCAATACAAACTTTTAATTGTGGACCTTTGTAAACAGTCAACAAAAAATTCTATAGTCCCTGAGTATAAGGCACATAAAAGCATTCCTATTTCAAAAGGAAGGAATGAAGTGATTGAAAAGAATAAAACCAAAGCAAGACTGAAGCCCAGCAGGACAAACAGGAAGTCGTAAAGCTCTACATCTGGTATTTTGGTACTGGTAAGATTGAGTTCCAAAGGGATTGCGTCTCCTATGACCCTAATGGTTTCAACACAGATAACTTCTTTCATGAGCTAGTTCCATTCATGGAATGCAGCTCTCTTGGCGGGGGGTAGTTTGCACCTTCCTGGTATCTCCAACTTCTTGGGTTTCCAGGGACCTTTAACTTTATTCCATAGCTTCATATACTTCTCTCCTGGGTTCTCTTTTGCAGGATTCCCAGGATTTTCTTTGAAATCTAGTGAAATCTTTTCTGACTCTTTAAGTTAATGTTCTACTCTAACTACCACAATATGGTTCTTACTCTAGTTTTTGTTTGTAATCTGAAAAAATTATAGATAAAATGTCCATCTCTTATATTTATTAAGACATTATTGTGGCTTAAGCTGTGATTTATTCTGAAAGATACTATATTTATGCTTGAGAATGTTAAGTTAATATTGAGTGAAATGTTTTGTATATGTCTTTAAGTTTCATTTGGTACTATGTTAGTTAAATCCATTGTTCCCTTATTGATTTTATGTTTGGATTCTTTTATTCATTGATGAAAGTGAGATGTCCTAGCATCACTATTAAACAACCTTTTACTGTCCTTAAAGTATAGATAATTATGTTTGTTAGGCTATCAATTTGAAGCAGTTATTTCTTGGTGTGTTATTCACAAGCTTACATTTTCCCAAGGGATAACTAGTCCAAACACTGTTTTTCCACTCTTTACCACTGTTGCAGACCATTATGTTTCCTGTGTCCCTATCTACAATACACTGTCCTCTTAGTGCCCCTTGAAGTCTCTGTGAGTGATACGTATATAGAAGCCCAGCTGACAGAGAAGACTTCGATTCTAAATTGCTACTTGAATTTTGGTGAATTATGTTGAACCAATGGATAGCATATTTTTTTTGCCTGTTTTAACACCAGTAAAATGAGAAAAATATTCTCATTAAAATGAGCAGCAAATTTGCCTATCCCAAAATTTTCATGGAGGAATAAGTTCCAGCCAGAATTATCTGAATTCCTCTTACTGAGGTACATGGGACAAAGAGCCAAAAAGAAGAAAGATAAAAGAATCAGAAAAAAGAAAGAAAGGAACGGCTATAATTTTTCTCATAGAAATAACATTCAACCCTATTTCTATTTTCCATTCTTTACAAGCAAGCATGTATAAAGGGGAAAAAGCAAGCCATTTTTTTCTGGTTTTTCATTCCCTTTATCAGAGTGATTGACTCATTCATTAGAAGAATGGGTGTAAAAGATTTTGGGTTTGAGAAGAATTCATCTCCCTTTGGGATAGATTGAAATGAGATGTCCTTGGAGGCAGATGGTAGAAGCAGAGTGGAACAAAATTTGGTTCCTGCAAGTGGGCATGCATTTTGTTAAAATTAATCTAGCCTAAAATTATTATGCTTTTATCATATGGCCCTGATATTTGGCACTTTGATCATCCTTTTATTTGTGAGGAGAAGAGTAATTGGTTTTTCAAAAGAATATTGGCCCTACCCATAGGTACTCTGTTGTTTATCTCCATGTGCAGATGGAGTAGCTTTCCCTGCAAGCATTTGTTCTTGTCAGACTTGTCAGCTTTCATAAGAAAATGTCAATCGGTCTCTGGGTTGAGAAGCTGTTAAAACATATGGTTTGCACTTAACTGGAAAAACAGAATAGCTGTACTCCAGGTACTTGTCAGGGAATATAATCTTCAACTCACTGCCATTCAACACTTATCAGAAGCTCAACTGGGAGAAACGGTATTTATGAAGGATTGTCTGAAGGACATAGGGTCTGTGCATTCTGTCAATTCACCTAGCTACTCTTAAATCTACTCCATCTAAGCTGGATAAGCAAAAATTCTGAAGCACTGGTCCTCCTGGGAAGGAGCTTGCCGAATTGTGAAGTGGCACTTTGCTATGAGCTTATCCTGAGTGACATCAGAAGGAGTGGATTGTTGATATTCATTATGTTTACTATGAGGCTGTTGGTCATGACTCTTTATTAAATTGTCTGCTTTTTTTTTTTTTTTTTTT
>NDGM011041794.1:0-10755 GCA_002564305.1 Octomys mimax | reverse complement strand
TTCTTCTTCTTCTTCTTCTTCTTCTTCCTCTTCCTCTTCCTCTTCCTCCTCCTCCTCCTCTTCCTCCTCCTCCTCCTCTTCCTCCTCCTCTTCTTTTCTCTTTCTCTCTCTCCCTCCCTCTCTCCCTCCCTCCCTCCCTCCCTTCTTCCCTCTCTGCCCTCTCTCTAATTTTTGTACATTTGACAGCTTCTTATACAATTAATAATGTGACTACATGAGGTTTGGGAGACAGCTCAGTGGCATAAGCAAGCAATCCTACCTAGAAGTGCAGGATTCCCGAGTTTGATCCCTGGTGCCACAAAATAAATAAATAAATAAATCATTGAAATAAAAATTTAAAAAATAATGGTGCTATAATATGACCCAACATGTCTTAATCTATTTTGTGCTGCTATAACAGAATACCACAGTTTGGGAAATCTGTAACAAACAGAAATTTATTGGTTTCTATGTCAAGAGGTTGTAAAGTCCAAGACCAAGGAGCTCACATCTGAAGATGGCCTTTTTGGCACATCATCACATGGTGAAAGGCCAAAGAAATGGTAAGGACTTAAACTGAGGCCAAATTATTTTTATAAGGAACCGACTCCCTTATTAATGGCATTCAGCCATTCATGATAGTGAAGCCCACATGACTGTGTTGAAAGAGAGCTTCATTGCTGAGAAAAAATACTGAAAACCACAAATTAAGGAAGGAAAAGTTTATTAAGCTCAGTTTGTGGAGGTTTCAGCTCATAATCAGCTGGCTCCAAGGCAGGGTGGCATGACACAGGAGCAATAGTTCAAGGTGGCAGAAGACAGCAAAAGCAGTAAGAGCAAAAGGGGAGGATAGCAAGCTTTGTTTCCCCTCTTATATTGTAAACAGGTTACTGCTCCCTAGAGTGGGTGTATGTAACACTCACATCATCTCTAAACCCTCCTCTTCCTCAGTGTGAAGATGTTCACAAAGTGTGGATCCTGGCTCCCTTCTGAGCCCCTTCATCAAATTTCTCAAATTGGCACAATGTATCAACCATTACAATGACCTAATCACCTCTCATTAGGGTCCATTTACCAGCAATGTTGCATGAGAATTAACTTTCTGACACATTTTTTTGAAGGATACATTGAAAGCATAGTACAGCAAATGCACTTTTCAGGCTTGGGCAAGGACCTGGGTAAGTCCTGGGTACCACAGGCCATGCCAGCCCTGAAATGCCAGGCATGCCATGCCAGTCACCTGAACCTGGTGTAGTGGTGATGCCTGTAATCCCCATTCTGGGGAGGCTGAGACAGGAGGATCCTTATGAGTCTGAGCTGCAAAGCAAGACCCTGTACCAAATACATAAATTAAAAAAATAAAATGCATTTTCATATATACACCTATAGATAAAGTGTTATAATAGCCTTACTCATAATTTTTCCAAAGAGAAACTACCCAAATGTCTTTTTACAGGATGGATGATTACACAAACTATAGTACGTAGAATATTATTCAGCAATAGAAATCGATGTACTATTGCAGCACATAACAATTTACACAAACCTGGGAAGAANTAAAAAAAAAAAAATCTCCAAATTTACACATTGTTTTTTGGGTTTTTCCCTCTGTATTTAGGACAGAGTCTACAGGGTCTCACTACATTGATCGGACTCGTAGTGATCCTCATAATCAGCCTCCCAAATGCTGGTATTACAGGCGCACACCTCCATGCCCAGTCTCAATTGCTGTTTCAGTGTGCCCCGTGGGTGGGGCTGGCACAGCACGTCAGGATCAAACCCTGGCCACCTCGCTCTGCCTAAGCAGGCACTTTATTTATTTATTTATTTATTTATTTATTTATTTATAGTACCAGGGTTTGAACTCAGGACCTTGTGCTTGCCAGGCAAGCGCTTATTCTACTGAGCGCTTATTCTCCCTGACCCTTAAGCAGGTACTTTAGTCCACTGAGCTATCAGGTCGACCCATCAAATTTACACATTGTAAGACCCATTTATTTAACATTCTCGAAAAAAAAATATATATATATTCTTTAATTTACATTGAGGGTATGTCCCAATAAACTCATTGTCAGTTGAAAGTATCATAAATTGAAGATACATTTAATACATCTAAGCAACTGAACATAATAGCTTAGGAACACAGTGTACTGTAAAGTTGTTTCCTCTGGTGATCGCAAGGCTATATGGGAGCTACCATTAACTTCCACACTTTAGCTTCATCAGAGATGGCATATTACATATTTCTTGCCCAGAAATAGATAAAAATTCAAAACTTAATGTATGGTTTCTACTAAATACATGTCACTTTTACACCACTATAAATTCGAAAGATTTAAATCAAGCTATCATAAATGGCTTGATTAAGAAATTTGTATATAGAAATTAGATTTGGAGATGCTCAGAGTAATAGGATAATGCAGGACAGAGGTATGTAGCTATAGAGGATAACACAAAGAATAATTGTGTTGATGGAAATGTTCTATTTCTAAACCATATCAATATCAATATCCTTATTGTGACATTGTACTACAGCTGTGCAAGATGTTATTAGTGTGGATCACTGGGAAAAATTACAGAGGAACTCTATTATTTCTTACAATTGTGTGTAAACCAACCACTCTCTCAAAATTAAGACTTCAAGATTTTTAAAGGAATGAGCTACTGGTATATGCTATGACATGAATGTGTCATGCACAAATTACAATAAGTGAAAGAAGTTAGTGTCAAAGAATTTCTCTGAGTTCCTGGATCACACAGCAATTTCCTGCACGTATCCAGCTGAAGACCTAGAGCCCATGGCAATGTCCTCTACAAGTCCACCTGGAGCTCAAAACAATATTTCATGCAAGTCTGTATCAAGTATCTATGCTGAGAAGGTCCAAGGGTCAGTGGTGGAAGCTGGAAAATCTGTGCTACGGGTATAAAGGATTTGTGCTAGCAGGCTGAGGGATCTGCACTGGAGCCAGGAAGCAGTGCTCAAAGTAAGGACCAGAGCGCCCCTGAAGAGAACCACAGCCATCCACAGTGGCAGCAAAGACCCAAGCTACTCTGATGAGAGCAGCTGAATTCATATTAGGAAAGCTCGCATGACAAGCATCTCCAGGAGGATGAACAGCACACCATCTTCCCCTCGAGTTCTCCTTTCTATGTTTGCAGATGGCCCTTCCACACCCACAATTATGCTGAGTCAGTTCAGCTGTGTATTACAAGTTGACCATTAGTTAATCCACCACAGTTCATGACTGGTTAGCACCATTTGGGCTAGTAGTGGCATATCACTAAAGGGAGAAAGTGGCAGAATAAAGTGGCTCACCTTATAATAAAGATGTGAAAAATAGGCAAATCTCTGTATCTTTATAACTAGAACCTATCTTCATGCCACCCAAGTTAATTTCCTTAAGTAAACAAATTCATTTAGAAAATAGCTGCTTGTCTACACGCTTATTGTCCCCTCCTGAATTTCCCTTGTTTATTCTTTACATGGTCAGGATGAAATTTTTACCAGCTTGATTCCCTTTTACTTATAAATTCCATCTTTAAATTATTTGTCTCTTTTCTAATTTTTATATGCAATTAAAAGATTCTAGCACCCTTTTCAACAATTTGCTTAGAAATTTCTTCACCAGAAATCCTACTTCATCATTCTTCAATTCTGCCTTTCACAGACCTTGAGAATGGGCAAAATTCAGCTAAATTCTTTGTTGTTTCATAATAAGGATGGCCGTATTGGTCAACTTTTCATTGCTGGAGCAAAATGTCTGTTATGCTCAACAGACAAAATGGTTTATTTTTGGTTCATGGTTTCAGCGGTTTTAATACATGGTTGACGGGCTCTAAGGCAGAAATATTATGGCAGAGGAAAACTGCTCAATTCATGACATTCAGAAAGCACAGAGCAGGAAAAGAGCCAAAGAGGAAGGGTCAGAGACCAAGTACATTCCCCAAGGTCATACCCCACATAGCCCATCCAAACACCTTAAGAATCATTTTCCTACAATATTTTTCCCAAAATAACATCTAATGGGAAAATAAGCCCTAACATGTGTTTTCAGCTTGTAATATAAACCCTGCACCCAAAATAAGCTCCAGTTAACAACATCAGCTACATGGACACATTTAGTATATCCATTGCAACACATAATAGGTGTATTATATTATAAAACAATAATGCATATCTAAATATAGATAAATAATATCAATATTATTCCTTAAAATAAATGATAATATAAATTACAATTAACTACTTGAAAAACCCAAGCAGGCCACTATGGATGAGAGGCAAATGCCTATGTAAATTGGTGAAATTGACACTTCTTGCTGAATGAGCAATCATAGTACAGACACAATGCATGAATAATAACCACACTTGATAACAACCTGGTGTGGTTGTGTCTAATATGGGTTTTCATAATTCATATTTATCACAATTTATATGTTATAATGGACATAACTTAATGCACTGATGTAAAATAAAGAAATGTGGGCCAGGCAGATTGCTCAGTGGACTAAAGTGCTTGCTTAGGCAGAGCGCAGCAGCCAGGGTTTGATTGTTGATGTGTAGTGCCGACCTTGCCCCCAGGGTGCTCTAAAATGGCAATTGAGACTGGGCGTGGTGGCATGTGCCTGTAATCCCAGCACTTGGGAGGTTGAAAACAAGAGAATCACTGAGACCGATCTACATAGGACTCATGGTGATCCTGATTTCAGCCTCCCCAGCACTGGGATTACAGGCATGTGCCACTACGCCTGGACTCTGGCTGGCTCAGCCCACCTTTGGGGTGGGCTGGCATGGCAGGTGGTGCCAGGGATTGAACTGCGTTTCCTCTACTTGCCTAAGCTTCTCTAAGCAAGTGCTTTAGTCTGCTGAGCTATCTCACCATCCCTGTTTTCTGAATTTTGCTCCTTGCAATCTCTCATCACTTTTGTGTGGACCATCATTCTTAACTGTCATTTACTCCTGTCTCACGAGCCTTGGATTAACACTTAATTTAATAGAAACTTTGTGAAGCCTAGTCTACAAGAGGACCTGGAGTAAAATCACTTAAAGCTGTGTTGTCAATGCACTATGAGCAGGCTGCACGGACAAAAGTAAGTTTGTTTAAAAAGAGTTCTATTGCTGGACATGTAAGGTTGGGCCTGATGGGCTCTACAGAAAATGACATAGCAAGAAATTCAGGCCAGCCAGGGAAATAGCTCAGCAGCATAAGTATCTGCTTGGCAAGCACAAGGTCCTGAGTTCAATCCCTTCTACCAAAAAAGAAGTTCAGGCCAGAATTCAAGCCTAGGAAACTTATGATAATGTTCCAGAAGATGATAAGACTGCATTTGAATAAATGTAGATTTTATTCTTCAATATAGATGGATATTTCTACATGAAAAAAATGTAGATTGTTTTACAAAAAATTAATGCATCCCTGAAAATAAAATCTATTGCATCTTTTAGAGCAAAAATTAATACAAGAGTTGGTCTTATTTGGAAGAAAATACAACGCACAGCTTTCAAGTCAATCAAGTTACCAATTGAGATTACCCATTTAGCAACTGAGATTAACCATTACTACCTGGTAAACTAGTGCATGACAGTAAATCAGCACTCAGGAGGCTGAGGCAGGATTGCCAAAAGGTCAAGGCTAATCTGGGCTAGCTACATAGGGAGTTCAAGGCTAGCCTAAAATAAATAGACTGTCTCAAAAAAAAAACAAACATAAAAGATTAACCATCACAATGACCTTTATTACAATCTACATTAAAGATATTACTTGTTTACATCTGAGACCTTGTCAGAATAAAAATAGTGGTCTTTTACTTTTTAAATACAGGCCCCTGTCTTCTGCTTCTCCTCCTCCTTTTTCTCCTCCTTTTCCTTTTTCTTCTGCTCCTCCTGTACTGGGAATCAAACTCGGGACCTAGCATTTTCCAGGCAGAAACTTGTGCTGCTGAGCTATATCCCTGACCGCCAGCATTCACTTCTAGTCTGCACTAGCATCTATTCACTATCTAGTTCCAAAGCCACTTTTTCTTGACAGTGCTGGAGCTTGAGTTTAAGGCCTTCAACTGAAGCTGTGGATGTCCACAAAACAGTTTTATTTTGAGACAAGTTCTTGCCAAGTTACGCAGGATTACAGGCATGTATCATCATCTATCTCCAAACCCAAAGCAAACTTAAAAAGCATTAGGGATACAGCCTAGGGGTGGTATATCCCTAGATTCCATCTTAGATCCACAAACAAGCAACAACAACAAAAATACCCGAGACTGGGCAGTTTATTAAGAAGAGAACTGTATTGACTTAAAAGAGTTATAAAGGCTGGAAAATCCAAGACCAAGGGCCATCTGGTGAGGGTGAATTTACTGTTTCATCACATATGTTATTGGTAAAGAGGAAAAAAGGTGTAGCTTCTGTGCAAGACATTCTGATAGTTCCTCAAAATCCTTAATGTAAACCAGATGTGGTAGTGCATAGCACTCTGGGTTCGGTTAGGGTTAGGGTTAGGGTTAAAATGCATCCTAGCACTCTGGGATGCTGAGGCAGAGGGATTACAAATTAAAGCCCAGCCTTGGGAATTTAGTAAGGCCCTGTCACAAAAGAAAAAATAAACAAAGTGCTTGGGATATATCTCAGTGTGAATGTATATATCTCAGTGAATGTATCTCAGCACTTCAGTTACCCAACAATTTTATTCCTAGTTATGTACTCAAATATGTTGAAAACAAGGGCTGGAGATATAGCTCAGTGGTATAAGTGCCTGCCTAGCAAGCACAAGGTCCTGGGTTCAATCTGCAGTACTACTACTACTACTACTAATAATAATGTTGAAAACAGTGACTCAAATAGATATTTCTGTGGTAATGGAATGTTCAGTACAGAATTATTCACAATACTCAAAATGTTAAAACAACTCAACTGTTCATCAGCAGATGCACGGATAAGATCTAGCATACATTATACATACAATGGAATATTATTTAGCCACTAAGAGGAATGAAGTTCTGATACAAATGTGATTGAGCCTGGAAAACCTTATGCTATTAAAATAAAATACATTCAAAAGGGCAAAGATTGTGTGTTTCTCCTTATGTGTAATACCCAACATAGGCAAATTCATATAGCCAAAGTTGATTAAGAGTTAACAGGTGTTGGGGAGGCTAAATAATGCCCTTCCTTTTGGGATGATGAAATGTTTAATTTTAGAAAAGATGGTTTTTACAACGAATGGTTGAATTGGCAGATATTATTATAGTTACAAAAGTACTTTTTTTTCTGTGATCTACTAAAACCATTTACGAAGTACCTACTCTGTGCTAGTACTATTGTAGATACTGAGGAATCAGTAGCAGAGAAGCTTCTAGTGGGATAACACAGAGAATATATAAACAAGTTAATCTGGAAACCTACATTTCTAATGTCCACACTGCTAGAGTCCTGGCAATATGTGCTTTCTCCTTTTTATGATAACTTACTGAATCCTTGGCTTGTATCAGGGCCCTAGGTCAGGCCCCAGAGACCTAGATTGTAAAACTAGATACTTTATATATAATTAGTCCTTTGCAGTACACATCTTCTCTGCAAGTTGACCATGCCTTTTCATTTCCCTTCTCTTTACTCTCTAGACAAGTTTGAACTTCAAACTATGAGGAATCTAGATGTTTCTCATCATTCATCATAAGGCCTTAATACTGTATTTTGTGTTCTTTACATACCACACAGAAAATTTTATGCACATCCAGATAGACATTAAGAGGATATTGACACAGCTTCTGCATCCCCAACACTGCACACACACACACACACACACACACACACACACTCATTGCTTCTTCATGAGCCATGTGCATGATAAGGTACACCCTCCCAAGCATGAAGATACCTCTCAGGAAGACACATTCATAACTGTTCCAACAACAAAACTGGGTACAGAGATTCTTCTATCTTGCTATATCCCCTTTCCTATCAATTTCTCTCCCAGACCTGGCCTATATTCATGTCAAGCTGTCTTCACTTTACTCACATGAAAATTCCATATACACAGTCTCACCCACTGGTAAGCCCTGTCTGGGTCACACCCAAAGAGTGTCATTTGTCCCTTTCCCTTGTCTATCTCCCTTACACTGGAATCACTTAGCAGAGGTGACATTGTACACAGAGCTCTTCCCTGAACCTCAAGAAGGCCATTCTCATACAGCAATGAACCCTTTCCATCTGCCTTTGCAACCTGCTCTCTTTTTCAATATTGGAGTCTTTATCTCATATCTGCTGTTGTGATGGTGGAGGCTTAACCACAGGACCATCTCTCCTGCTTCTTACCTTCTCAACATTTGACCCAGGATGAGGAAGAACTTGAGATGAGGGCCAGAAATAGTCTGGCACAACAAGGATTTTTGGAGTTCATATAAAAGCATGGAATTGGGGATCTTCCCTAGAAATCCAGGCTAAAGAGTGGCAATTGATTACTTGTTATTTAGTCCCTACACTCTCCCTTCCTGGATTTAGCCTTCAGTTCCCTTTACCATGATGCCTTGAATGTAAGGTTGCCATGGTGTTTTGTCACTGGGAATGTGCCTTTTGATGACTCCCTCCACGACTTCTTGTCTCTATTTTCCCCATTTGTTAAAGAGAAACTAGTTATAAGGTGTATTCTGTGACCATAAGGAATGGAGAATATAAGTGGACTGTATCAGGCTTGAGGTTTTCATTGTGGCAACATTTTCTCAAGGTTACTCTGTAAGTTAAGAAACCTGCAGGGATTTCTATGTGTCAGGCCCAGAATCGATGTGTTAAAAATAGTGAATAATAGTGTCATGAGTAAGGGCCGGCCAAATAGCTCAGCAGAATAAAGTGCCTGCAAGCAGGCACAGGGGCTGGGGTTTCAATCCCCCAGCCTGCCATGTCAGCCCCCCCCCACAGAGCACGCTGAGACAGCAATTGAGACTGAGTGTGGTGATGCGCACCTGTAATCTCAGCACTTGGGAGGCTGTAAACAGAAGAATCACTACAAGTCCAATCTGGTAATGAGACCCTAAACACCTTGTAGAGTCTTTCCTAAAATAAAAAAAGTATCATGAGTAAAATGACAGGTTTTATGGTCCAATTATCTGCAATTAACTCCCTACTAGTTATTCGACCTAAGAGAAGTTGCTAAGATCTCTTTGACCTTCGAAACCTTGTCCTAGAAATAATATCCATTTCACAGCATTGTTTCATAGGTTAAAAGAGAGGATATGAAGTGCCTGGTATGTTTAAAATATTCAAAATAAGGGGGTTAGCGAGATAATTCAGCAGTCTAAAGCACCTGTCTAGGCAAGCTTATGCAAGCAAACAAGGACTGTGGTTCAATCCCTGGCACTACATGCCATATCAGCCCCACTCTCAGAGTGGGCTGAGCCGGCCACAAAAGAAAAAAATTCAAAGTAAGTGTTTTGAATAAATGATAAAATTCATTAATACAATTCTACACAGACTTAGTATCACATATTCAGTAAATACCCAATATAATACCTGCCACTCAGTACATGTCTTACTAGGATGTAAGCTTCATAAAGGCAAGGCTTTTATAACTAATTTAGAACCTTAACTCCTAATGGAAGTGCTTTTATTGAATGAATGAATGAATGAATCGAATGAGAAAATCAATTAATACCATATCTCAGCCACTGTGTTAGGTATGTAAGATAGCGTTCTAATGTAGAGTTTCTGTATTCTTGGAGCTTATAATCTAGTGATTAAGTTGACAATCACACTAATAATTGAACCTGGGTGAGTGCTGTGAGAGAGGAAGGCAGGTGCTGCTATGAGAGTGGCACAGAGATCAAATATTCTATTCTGGGATGTGGGAGAGAGTGCTTCCAAAACTATTGATTGTCTAAGGCTGAGGAAGGAGGGAATTAGGTGATAAGCAAAGAAAGAACGTGAGAATAAATTGGCACATTTCAGTAATCAAAAAACCAGAGCTGGAGAGATAGCTCAGTGCTTTCAGTGCTTGCTTGGCAAGCACAAGGTCCTGAGTGTGGTCCCTGGTTCCAAAACAAAAACAAAAACCCAGTCACTGTGCCTAGACTGTGGTGAGAAAAGAAAGAGGTAATAGAAGATTGAGTTAGAGAGGCCAGAAAAGGCAAGATCACATGGGCCATTGTGGGCCATTGTAAAGAATGTGGATTGTTCTCATTAACAAATGGCCGCTGGAAAAATGGTTACATATAAGAAGATTGAAGCTAGGTCAATATCTCTCACTATGTACTATAATAAAATCAGAATGGTGAAAGATTGGGATATTAGAATGAAAAGAATCTGCTGGAAAATTGGGAAAATCCTTGAAGACATATGCGTAAGCAAAGACTTTTTTTTTAACAGAACCCATGTTGTACAATAAAGAACATCAAGAGTAAACTATAGTGACTATATTAAATTTTTTAAAGCTCCTGCAGAGCAAAGGAGACAAACAAAAGACTGAAATGACATACAGCAGAATGGGAAAATTATTTTTCGAGCTACTCCTCCTGCAGAGTACTAGTATCTTAAATATAGTTCAAAAACTTAAATAATGGGCTGGAGAGATAGCTCAGTTCAGCTCAGGTCCTGAGTTTAATCCCTGGTACCACACAAAAAAATTGCATAATTAGACCACCTAAATAAAAGACCCCATCAAAAATTGGCAGTGGAAATTAATAGGCTCTTCTCAGAATAGAAAATATAAATAGTCAAAAATACATAAAAAAGGGGGCCTGCCCCTTAGCTCAGTTTTTTAAGTGGCTGCTTCAACAAAGCAGTCAGGCTCA